>JAWNMW010000409.1:6600000-6819582 GCA_035043565.1 Drosophila robusta
CTTTAGCTTAACATATGCGCTGTATTTATCGAACTAAGCAAGTGAATGTCCTTCTTCTTTAATATATGCAATATTAAATAGTTTTTCGACATTCATTTTTTTATACCTTATCAGATCAAACAACAACTTATATATTAAAATAATAATTTCCTAATTCGTCTAGATTAAATTTTACACTTTCAGACATCTGATATTTGCTTTGATCTAAACTGAAGGCTTGATATTGTATAAATAATTTTATTATCGTCATGGGCTTTGCACTGCATAGTCGTATGATCATTTAATCAAATATTCCCCATGTCAGTTTGTTAAATTTATATTCATTTAACATCTCAGACAAAAAAATACGAACTTGTTTCGAGATTCTTTTCGACTCATTTTATGAACATTTTTCATGAACTTCCAAAACTACATCAATAAATTCGGCATTTATCCTTTCCATATTCTTTAGCAAAAATCCTTAATTTTGAAATTTATTTCAACTTCTTTACTAATAGCATCAGTTTTATTACATGAAAATATTATATAACTTTGCTCACGTAAGTGATCTTTCTCGGTTTGTGCTCCTCATCTACTTCTACATAGCCTTCATCCCGAAGATCTCAAATATTACAAACAACATTGTTTCGATTTATAGTCAACATTTGATAAATTTTCGAATATTTATAATTTATTTCCCTGGTTAACCGAACTTTAACGGAACCTTTTTAATTCTTCAGCAGCACAAGGGCCAATATTATTTTGACTAATAACTTTTATAATCCCTTATATCCCTTGATAAATAACTTAGGTTACAACGTTTGCTAACGATCAAATTGTATATATGTATGTATATTTATATATTATATTTGAATATAGAATTTTAGCTCTCAAATGTATATTCTCTGCTAGAGGCAGTATTATTAGTTACTTTGTAATTAAAAATACACAAAAAATAAAAATATATCATAATTTAAATGAAAGCCAGGCTCACGAACTGAACCTGACTGCCACACATTATTTAAAACGTGATCCACCACACCAAGGTTGGCATCCCCACCACCATTGCTAATTAAGCTCCGACTAGTTGCTATTTCTTTGTGTTGACAACTTACCGTTTCGATGTCTTTGCCGAAGGGGAGGTGCAGCTGGGCAGTCAGTCAATTTATAAATAACCCAACGAGACGACAACGCGACGCATTTTCATGTTTTTCGTTGATCTGTTATTATTACTGTATTTTTTAGCAACATTTGCACAAGAACTTAATTAGGCAGACGCGATAGACACGATAAATGCAGACAAGCCGACGCCGGCTCACACGCACAAACACACACGTGCACATTCATACATGTATATTTATATATATATATTTAAGTGTAGGCAGTTACTGCTTAAAACAGCATAATGTGATTAATTGATGAACAGCAACTTGACAATTGCAATTACAATATTATGATTACTATTCTTGTTGCCCACTGCACATAAACAACAACAAACCAAATACGTTTCTATTAACGGAACCGAAGCACAAAGCAACAGCAAACGAATAGAGGATAACCGCACGCAACGACAGCCGATTTGGCACTGAAACGAAGCAACAAACGAACGCAGCAGCAGCATCAATAGCGACAGCAACAGCAGCCGAAGCCGAACGAAGCCGAGACGAAATGCAGACAAAAATCATCGCCATTCGTCGTCTCTTCGGCAACGTCATGTTATGCTGCGGCCCATCGAGGTACTTAGTACTTAGTCCCAATACAGTTTTCGAAAATCAGATTGGATAAGCAGATGGCATCATGCTATATTATTCCATTTGATAGCTAATCCACTTATCATGCATGTAAGTATAGAGGAAAATATTATGGCAACATATTAAACAAGCTCATACGAACAAAAGCTAATTCATTTCTCAACCCTTTGGACACAAAAACTTCATATTGAAATCATTTAGAAATCGTATAATAAAATTGAATTTACTTCGATTAGGATTAAGTAATTATTGCGCTGTATTTAATGGAATTTATTTCGTTTTTCCTTTCTTATACAAATTTTACAGCATGTAAGTAAACTGTAAATACTGTAAATCTCACATATTCGAAAGTAAAAGATAAAAGCTAAGGATAAATAAAAATGTAATTATATAGTAAACAGTCTGGTTTTTACAAAGTAAAATGATTTTTACTTCAATAAACAATTAAATTAAAAAGAAAAATAAGTACAATTAAAAAATTAAGTAAATTTCAAATGTTAAATTCAATTCAATTCAAAAGTGACTATTTGTTTTATCTTTATTTTCAACATTTTATTTATGTAAATTAATTGAATTGAAATTAAAGTAATAATCTAAAAGTACAGTCGCTAAAAACTATTAAATTGTAGTTTCCATTTATAAAATTAAGGAAAATTTTGCCATCTAATGAAAAGTTTTGAAAGCTAAAAAACTAATTTTTATCCGCTTTTAAGTTTTTAATACATATTTCAAAAAATATTCATCTAATGCGAAGCAAACATATACAAGCCTTTTAAACAAAAAGCTTTTGTTAACATGTGGACAAAATAAGTTTTCCGATCATCAAAGTGGAAAATATGTACATGTGCATCTATATGCATCTGGCAGAAGAGATTTGAAATATAAACAAATGTTGCGGTTACAGTGCTTGAACATTTCGGTCTCTAGAGGTTGGGGATTTTGAATACGTACCAAATTGTAATATACTTTCAAAGATGTATATCCTAGGCACATTGCTTGTGTGTGTCAGATGCATTAAAAGTTGATAGCAAGTCGAATTTTTATGGCACACATGTGAGAGAAATGTGTCGAAATTTTTTAAATTAAAAAAGAAGGGCACACATTTTAAGAGGCGTAGTTTAATGGACAGAAAGGGAAACTTGTAAATTTCTTTCATATATATTAAGCAAAACACATGCTTTCTAGCAAAACATTCAAAGAACTGCCAAGTAGCATAAGCTTGTAATAATATTTTAACATTTCCTATGCTTGCACATTTCTGTAATGATATATTTCGGCATAACATTGCAAAAATCTCTTACAATGTCATGTTAAAGGCGTTACCCCAAGGCAATTTAACAGATGAGGTTGAACAACATTAAACTGTCTGTAACAGTGCGCTGTTAACTACTTACCCCTAGCAGTTATGCTAAGCTACTACTGTTACTTACTGTTATGTTAAGTCCTGAGAATTACCCACTATTACCCCAAAAGCTGTGCAACAGCTTAAAAAGTTGCGCTGCTGAGCTTTCGTTTAACTTTGCAAGCACACTAACTTTAGACAGTTAGCAAAAGCTTTGCCACTTGACGCTTCCTTATTGACTGCAGCAACTGACAGATCGAAAGCGAATGGTTAAAAGAGAGCGAGAGAGGAGAGAAAACAACGCTGGCCCGAACAGCTGACTGTCAAAAGTTAACCCACACCCGCAGCGACAAGGTGGCCAGCCGCCAGCTGGAACTATAACAGTAAGTTTCTGTCGCCTGGTCTCGACTCTTTCAGTTTCCACACACGCATTGAAGAAACCCCGTGGATTCATGCGGTGCGTCACCAAGTGACGTCCACGATTGGGCAAAACAGTTACGCGTATCTACGGACATGTGTTTGTGTGTGTGTGCGAGTGTGTGAGTGTGCGTGTGCGTGTGCGTGCGAGTGTGCGTGAGCGTGTGTGTCTGTTTGGGTGCCTGTTTGGGTGTGTGGAGTAACATTGAAAAACACTTGGGCCAGACAATAGCCAAAAACCAAAAACAACAAGATAAAGAACTCGCAATGTGAGCCTTGACCTCGAGCAATGCAAGTGCAACGCCAACAATAAGAAGAGGAAGCAGCCCAAACAGAGGCCAAATCATCGGAAAAGTCAAAGGTGGGCGCATCATGACGCCCACAGCGAGCCAATTAAGTCACGCAACTGCAAAAACTAGAAAAACGTGAAACTTAACGCGCAACGGAATAAATAACAAGAAAAGTATATACGTAAACAAAAATTGTGGCAGGAACAGCATTAGCTGCCCCTGGAGCATGGGTGCATGCCTCAGCAGCTGCGTTCCCGCCACCGCCACAAACTCCGGGACAAACTCGACAGCCTCGTCGTCTTCCTCCTCGGTCAGCTCAACGAGCTGCGTTACGGCCGTCACCAACAGCTGGCTGCTTTGGTAAGTCTCCGCCGTAACTAAAAACACGCTGCAATTGACAACCCATCCCGGCCCCTTCCCCACCCTTTTCCCTTCATGAGTTAATTAAAACTGCACTTTGTTTAGTTGGTGGCACACAAAAGTGGACTGTGCCACAGTAAATCCAATAAGCGTGGCAATCAATACGACCTGAGTTGCATGGGGGTTACGATGGCAAGGGGTGTAAGCCCGGAGGGTGCCTAATTTACGCCATTCGTGTGCACCTCCATTAAACGACAAATACACACATAAAGTCTTGGCTTTAAATTGCATTGGTAAACATAATTTTTGCGGGCAAAACTTCGCCCCCTGCGGCAGGGTCAACAGCCTAAAAGTATGCAACGCTCGAGTGCGTGTTGCCTGCCACAAACAATGGCCGGAAAGGGCTTCTTTCGCCCTATGCCTATATGCGACATTCACTGTGCCACTCATGTGATACCCTAACTAAATTCTAACAATTGTTGCTTTTTAAAACAGTGCAAGGAAATGAGAATTATTTAAATATACTTTCGATCATTCTAAATATCATTAATATTTATTTTTGTAATTTAAAATTTTCCAAGTCTAAGCAATTAACACACAAATATTAAAATCATTTTTAAATACCACTTGACAATTTGAAAACTTGTATCTGTCTGTTGTTAGCAACCCCCTGTTCAAATATAACTGAGTTATAATGCTAGTGGGTTTAAGAACTGTTTTTAAATAGCGTTTGATACATTTTTCGGAAATTTCTACATATGTATACAACAGTTGTTATATTGAAAAGTTTTGAGACCCATGCACTCAATCAGACAACTGAAAATAACGAGAAACTGTTCATAAATAAATTAAATAAAGTCTTTTAATGTTCCTAAATAAAATGCTGTAATTATTTTGTGCTTTTACTATTCCTAGCAATCCAAATTTGTAAATTTCTTAAAAAAATTTGACAAACTTAAAAAAAATGTATAATGTGACTGTATAAATATGATCGTTTTAAAAATGCCTAAGCGTTAAATATTATTATTTTTAGGCAATGCATTTTTACAAATAATTGTTTGGTTATTTTTAAGTTAATTTTTAATCAATTAAATTTACATAAAAATTTTAAAATCACTCTACAGATTTTATTTGCTGTTTATTACTTCAAAATTTATTATTTCGTGAAGTGTTTCTATTAATATTGAATAGGTGCCACAAGCTGACTGAGAAACTCATGCATATACCCCCTACAAACACATAATAGATAGTAAAGCTAGCAAATTGAATTTTCCTGGTAACAGGCGTCGACCCAGACCGAGAGCAGCTGCCACAGATGAGCCCGAAGCGGAACTCCTGTCGAGTGGCAGCGAACGATGTCAGCGACGTGGCCTCGTCTACCGCATACTGAAGTTCAAGCGGAGGCAGCAGTGCCCCCAATTCCTGGACAAATACTGGGAGCAGCAGCCCAGCTATGCGAAGCTCCAGAACGACAGGTGAGCGTCTTAAACGAAATGAAATCAACTTTCAACTTTTGCCTGATCCTAGTGCCCTGGCGGATATACAGCTGCAAAATCTGGATGTACACAAGCTGCTGGATGCCACGGCGATGCCCAGCAAGGAGACGGAGCTGCTGAACTATACGCGCATGGCCAGCTCGAGGGCCAGCTCCTCGCTGGATCTCGAGTGGGAGCACGAGTACTCGCAGCTGCGCCAGTATCAGCATCAGCAGCAGCAGCAGCTGCAGCAGCAAAAGGAGCAGCCGCCGACACAGGACACGCCCCCGCGGGCGTCCAAGCAGCCGCGCTACGCCTCCCTGGACCAATTGGCGTCGGCGCCAGTCCACGGACGGCATGCGGCGGCGCGCCAGGCGCGATTGGGCGGTCAGCGTTATGGGGGCTCCTTTACACGCACCTCCTGCTGCTCCTCCACGCAGAACTCGTGGTCACACATATCCACGCCCGAATCGCTCGAATGGGACATTGATGCCGAGCAGGAGCAGCAGCGGCAGCTGCGTCAGGAGGACGACAATTTGGACGAGGAGACGCTGAAGTTGCTCCATCAAATTGAACAGCTGAAGCACCATGTGCTCCAGGAGACCGGCGATGGCTTAAGCATGGGCGCCGCTATCGGTGTGGGCGTGGGCATGGGCGTGGCCGTGGCCGTGGAGGAGCTCAGCGAAGGTCTACAATTCCGAGCATCGCACTTTGGTGCGGCCAACGGTTCCGAATTGGAGATGCACATAAGTTGATTTGTGGAATACTGTATATATGTCGTGTAAATCATGTACAAGAGACCTACAAAACCTGAGAGGCATGTTAAGCTATAGTATAAAGAGGGGGACAATTTCCAAATGAAAGAGGATAACATTTTTAAAATACCCATTACCTTAAACGTATTTATTTTATAAGTTTAGAACACTCTCAACTGGAAACATTTAAGAAAAGTTTGACTAATCTAAAGAAAAAGAATACTAAATGAGAAATAATTGTTGACTTCGGAGTGCCGAAGATAAAATACCCTTGCAGTTATCTAAACACAACTATATATATTTGAATATATAAACCATAAAAGTCCGATGTCCGACAAAATATTAAAAGTATATATTGAAAATATTTATGTGAAAACAAAAAGATTTTGCTACAAAAATTCAAATTTAATCAGGCCTATGCTTTCTGATCAAATGTTGCTTGATTTCTATATAAATTTACCAAATCGTTGAAAACGCTTTATTTGTAAAAATGCCATTCAATTTAAAATATAATATGATTAAACAATTCGGCCATATTTAATATATCGACCATCAAGATAATGAAACTGCTAACTAAAAATATAAATGTTAAATGTGATGTGTCCTTCAGAATATTATAGCAGCATAATACGATATGCAAGAGTAAAAAAAAGTCTCCCTATAAGATATGTCTATAAAAAATATTAAGTTACCTGTAAGCTTTGTGAAAATGCTATATAAAAGTCGGTACAATATCAACGAATCTCTAACCAAATAACTGCGCAATGTAAGTGCCTGGCGAAATACACACACTCACACACACACACACACACACACACACACACTATAAACACTTTTTTCACTCTGGTGCTACCAACTAACGAAACTACAAAGAAACCCCAAAAATACTTATCTCTACAAAAACTACTTGAACAAAGATTTTAGACACAAAGCACTTACTATATGACAATTGTATAATTATATGCTCTTTTATATTTAATTATTTTTTTGCAAAGCAGTTTGTTTACTTTTTACTCTAATGCCAGCAATTACCAAAGAAACCACCCAACAAAACATTTTATTGCCTTTCTGCTAGACACAAAGAACTTACCCTATGGCAATTACATAATTATATATGCTCCATTTCGTTATGTTTCTAAATATTTATGGTAAATGCAGTTGATTATGAGATGATTCTGATTATGCGTAAGTGGTACAGTTGTGCACATTAAGGCAAATTAATATTTTCAAAGTTTATTAGGCAAAATGCAAACAAAAATACAAAGGTACGTCCTTATAGAGCGAGTATTACACATGTATGTATATGTATATGTATATTTAGTAGTAGTTGCGGTACAACTGCGACCGACGAAAAATCATTTCCTTTTAAGACTAAACTAAACTGATTAAAGAAACGTTTGTAGAAAATTATTCCACATTTGTGATTCGCTTTCATTTGGCTCGTTTCGGTTTCGATGCGCTCAAGTCTTAATGGCAGTTCTCGTTTCGAGCTCTAACCGAAGATGCCGGTTATTTTATCCTTAATTTTGCTGTACGTGCTGGGTTTCGTCTGAAATTGGAGAATGGCATTGTTAGCTCTCCTATAGTGAAGATTTCAGCATAAATGGCATAAAAAGTGGAATCAAAAAGAGGAACTAAAGTAAAATTTGGCAATTATTTTAAAGATTTTAATACGCGTTCACGAAATGAAAAGAGTTTATTGGGCTTGTGCAATCTCCGCCTGTCCGTATGAAAGCAATTTCTTACGCCGCTTTTAAAGCTAGAGATTTAAAACTTGGAAAATAAACTCGTCTATAACCGCGTCAGATAAAGTCTAAAGATTTTTTACGACGTCCACTGGGGAGTGGCTATTCAATATAATCTACACAACAAATTTTACAGACAAATTACTGATGACTTCCTGCAACTATATGGAAAAATTGGCACGCGAAATTTTAAACTCCTCTAAAGATCGAGCCAGCCCCCTCCGCCCTCTAAAATTACAAATATCCATATATTTGCAGAAAAACAATTATATTGAAAATCCGCCCTCTAAATTTACAAATATCCATATATTTGCAGAAAAACAATTATATTGAAAATCCTTATAGACAACTGTGAACGAGTATTACGTAGTCGTTTACGCCCGACTGCTGTTTTCTATACAAAATGTGATAAATTTAATTAAATATTCCATAATTTACACCATTTTCTAAATTTTCGAAATTTCTAAGCTCAAAATAAAATAAATCAAAAGTAATTCGAAGTAGGAATTTTGATTTGCCGGAGAGCGCTAAAAGTTGAACTTGATTTAGCTTACCGTTGTTTCCACGGGCTGTGCCTGCTGCAGCTGGCCGTAGTTGGAGCCGTAGCTGTGGCCGTAGCCCTGGCCGGTCAGGTCCTCGACCTGCTGCTGTCCCAGATCTTGTGTGTCGTCCAGCAGCTGCTGCTGCTGCTGTTGGCCAGCGTCGCCTTCCAGTTGGTAGTTGGCGTTCCAGTCGACCTCCTCCTGCTGCTGTTGCTGTCCCCCATCGACTTGATCGTCCTTCCAGCCCAGGTCCACCTGCTGCTGCTGGCCCAGGTCCTCCAGCTGGGCGGGCTCCTCGCCCGCGGCCCGACTCCACTTGCTCAATTTGGCGCTGGCGCTGGCGCTGGCCGCGGAGCCGCCGGGTCCGCCGCTGGCCGCGGCAGATGCGCTGCTCACGGGCACATTGAACGTGTAGTCCGTGCGGCGATATTCGTAGCCGGCATTGTTGCCGCCACTTGGTCCGCTCCGGTGATAGGGCAACGGTGCCGGCGTCGAGATTACGGGCATGGGCAGCGGCAACGGCGACTTCGTTTCGCCCTCCAGGCCCGGCTCGTCGTCCTCGCTGTACGTCTCCTCGTAGCCGTGCGGCGGCTGGTCACCCCGGTCCTTGGAATAAATGTGCTTCTGCACGGCCGTGGCATTGGTGGTGCCCGGATCGACCACATAGCCCGAGCTGCCTTGCGGCAGATCGATCAGGCCCTGGCTAAGTAAATACAACGTGCGTCGCCAGACGCTCAGCTCCTGGCCGTATTTGCCGAACTTGGCCTGTAGCTTCTGCAGGCGCCAGTGCTGCTTGCTCTCCCAGCTCTGCGCCTCGGACTCCGGCAGCAGCTTGCGATGATTCAGATAGCCCAGATAGTGCAGCTCATCGTCGCGGAACTGCTGCAGTTCGGTCAGGGTCAGGCCGTAGTAGCGGGCGACGGCGCTGATGCGCTCGAACTCCTTGAGCTGCCAGGCCTTCAGCTCGTGCAGCGATATCAGATACTGTTGGGCGAATCTCTCCAGCTTGTCGCCATCCTGACGCTGCCAGTCGCGCAGCTGGCGCAGCGTCATATTCTGTGTGCCAATGAAGTCGTAAAGGCGATCGCGCTCCTTCACCTGCCAATCGGTGAGCAAATTGAGGCGTCGCTGCTCGAGCAGCTGCTCCTTGGCCATGTTGACCACATGAATGCGCTGCACGGGCGCCAATTGATTGAGCCCGACATTGTAGAGTCGGGCCAGCTCGCTCTGATAGCTGCCATCGTTCGAGATTAGCTCCAATAGCTCCTGATCCGTGATAAGCACACTGGCGCCAATCTGACGCAAACGCTGACGCTCCTGCTCCTTCCAATCGCCGCCCACCACCGCGCTGTCGACAATCAGACCCATGTCGGCCAGACGCTGCAGCTTCTCGTGAATGAAGACGCGCAGCTCCTCGACGGTAATGCGATACTGTGCCGCCAGCTGGGCGGCATCGCGCAGCAGCAGCTGCTCCAGGGCGCTGCGATTGATGGGATGCCGGATGACGGTCTGGTAGATGCGCTCAAACTCCTTCGTCTGCCAGGCCAGGCCGAAGCCGCGCTCAATCTTGCGCTGGTCGAGCAGACGCTTCAGTTCGCTGTTGTACCAAAGTTTGAGCTCCTCGAGCGTTATTTGATATTGACGGACGACGTCGAGCAGATGCTTCTGATCGTTGAGCAGCTTCAGCTGCAGCTCCTCGATGGACCATTTCTGGCGACGGCGCAGCTGCTGATTGATCAGATCCTGTATGTACTGCTGCTCCTTCAGCTGCCACTCCTCGACGGTGAGGCTGCCGGTGATGAGGCCCTCGCTGGCCAGCTGCCTGGCCGACTCCTGCAGCCAGAGATGGATGTCCTCGACGGTGATGTGATACTGCTGCGCGAGGCGCTCGTAGCTGGGCTGATTGCGTACCAAATACAGCTGGAACTCCTGCCAGGACATCGGCTTCAGATGGGCCTCGCTGCGCAGGCGGGCGGCCAGATAATTCTTCCACGGCTGCGATTCGCCGCGCTGATCCGTTATGTGGACCAGCTCCTGGTAGTGATAATTGTTCTGCGGCTTCTCGATCACACCGATCAGCGAGAGGCGGGCCGTCTCCTTTTGCACCCACTGTTCGACCTGATCGACAGTCAAATGATAATCGCTGGCGATGCCATTGAGGCGCGCCTTGTCGCGCTTCAGGAAGTCGACGAACTCCTGATGGGTGGTCGAGTCCTGTTGCTGTTTCAGCCAATTGTCGAAGCCGTTGCTAATCTGTTTTTGCCATTGCGTTTGCTGCTCGAACTGAACGAGGCCGGAGCTCTGTAGGCGCCGGAGTTCGTCGTGCAGCCAATTGTCGACCTGGTCGATGCTCACGTGATTCGTTTGCGAGAGGCTCTCGAGACGATCGTGATCCTTGCGCAGCTCACGTTCGACATCCTCATAGTTAAGGTCCTGCTGATGCTTCAGCAGCAGCTCGATGAGACGCTCCTGTTCGGCGATCTGCCATTTGCTCAGATTGGCCACCTTGGCGTCGCCGGTGGTCTTCAGATTGATGAGCTGCTGGCGCAGCCACTGCTCGATCTCCTCCACATTGACCGAGTACTGATTGCCCAGCTTCTGGAGACGCTCGCGCTCCTTCTGCAGCTCCACTTCGAACTCCACGTAGCTGATGTGCGTCTGCTCCTTGAGCAGGCGCTGCAGACGCTCCAGCTCCGTTACCTGCCAGGCGCTCAGGGTCTTCAGCGAGCTCTCCGTGTTGCCGCGCAGACGCTTGAGCTCGGCGATCATCCACTCCTCGATTTGCTCGACATTCAGGCGATACTGATCCGCCAGCTGATTGAGATGCGTGCGATCCGCCAGCAGCTTCTGCTCATATTCCGCCGTAGAGAGGCCATTCTTGTATTCGGCGATCAGGGACTTGATGTAGTCGCGCTCCACCAGCTGCCACGTCTGCAGCTGCTCGATCTCGAACTGGCCCTTCTTCTGCAGATCGTCAATCACCTGCTTGATATACCGCTCGATCTCCACGATGCTCACGTGATGTTGATCGGCCAACTTCTGCAGGAAATAGCGATCGTTTTGCACCTGGTAACGAAAGCGGAAAAGTTAAGATCGAATAAGAAAAGATCGAATGTAGAATTTAAAGATGAATTTAAAACATTCTTGAAAATGAATTTAGAATAAATTCCAACAAGTTTAATTTGCATTATTTATGGTGTTGATAATTAATTGCCGATGGATTTGAATTTAAAAATTTTAACTTTTTTAAAGTGTCTTCCTTTTAAAAATATAACATTAAAATTTGTTTAAGTATTAACACATTTGATCTTAGTTTAAACTAAATTAAATTTTATAGACTTAGGAAAAATATTGAGTTGTTAAGTTCAGACATATATTTTTTTTAATTTTTCAATAATTTTAATAATGATGTTTTAACTAGATTAAACAAATATTATTAATTTTTGCTCCGAATAAAATTGCTTTGTTCACAATATCATTTTCATTGTAAAAGCGATTTATGATATATACACATTTTTCAATGAATCAAATATTTAATGTAAGACTATTTTGTTTACCTCTACTTCAAGGTAGTATAAGAATCTAACATATATTTAATTTCTTTAAAACCAAGATCAAAATTTGAGTTTTTCACAACAATTTAAAACTCCCTTTGGTTAACTTTTAATTAAAAATGGTTTAAAAATTTAATTTAATGTGGATTGTTTTGAAATCTAAATCTGGTATGCCTTTCATTTAATGTTTTAATGAATTTGTATTTAAATATATTAAAAACTAGGTTTGCTTTCAAACCAAAAAATAAGAAAATTTGTTAAGTGCTTGTTAATGTTTTATATTGAGCAAAAATTGAAAATAATGTGTTAGTATTTATATCATTGCTCATTGTTGAGCAACAACTGACTGCGTCAGTAATGATTAAGTATACGCACCTTTGTCTCGAACTGTTCCATGGTTATGTTGGACTGGGACTGAAGGAGCGACAAGATGCGCTGGTGCTCGGCCTGTTGCCAGGCCGTCAGCTGCTCGATGTTGAGCCTGCCCTGCTGCTTGAGCCGCTCGATCTCGGACTGGACCCAGCGCTCGATTTCCTCGACCGAGGTGTGATACTGGAACGCCATCGTCTGCATGTGCTCCCGATCGTTGCGCAGCTCCGCGTGCAGCTCCTCGGCGCTCCACTGCTTGTTCTGCTTGAGCAGCGTCTCGAGCCGCTCGCGTTCGGCCAGCTGCCACGAGGTCAGGTTGTCGATCTGCAGCTTGCCCTCGTCGCGCATGCGGGCCAGCTCCTGTTTCATCCAGCTCTCGATCTCCTCCACCTGGACGCTATATTGGCGCGCCAGTTTCTCGAGCAGCTCGCGATCCTGGCGCAGACGCGCCTCCAGCTGTTCGGTGGACTTGTACTGCTGCTGGGCGAGATTCTTGAGATGGAGACGCTCCACCTCCTGCCAGTTGGTCAGCTTCTCGCTGGGCTTGAGCAGGCCCATGCCGATGAAGCGCTGCTCCTCCTTCTTCACAAACTGTTCGATCTCCTCGATCTGTACGTTGTGCTGCATGGCCAGGCTCTGGAGGCGCGCCCGATCCTCGAGCAGCCATTTGTGAAACTCCTCGACGGTGTAGTCGCGCTCCTGCACCATGTTCGTCAGATTGCCGCGCCATTCCAGCTGCCAGTTCTTGAGGCGCTGCATCTCGATGAGGCCGTCGCTCTGGAGCTTCTGGATTTGCTGTTTGATCCATTGTTCGATCTCCTCGACGCGCACCTGATTCTGCTGGGCGAGACTGTACAGGTGCGTCTGATCCTTGCCAATTTTCGTCTCCAGCTCCTCGATGGACAGATCGTTCTTGTTGATCAGATCGAGCAGACGCTGCCGTTCGATCTTCTGCCAGCTGTTCAGCTGCGCCTCCATGTGCAGCTGTCCCTCGCGCTGCAGTCGCTCGCCCTCCGCCTGGATCCAGTGCTCGATTTCGGAGACCTGCACATTGTACGTCTTCGACAGATCGTTGAGACGCGTCCGGTCCGCGAGCAGTTTGCGCTCGAACTCATCGATCGAGTATTTGTTCTGCTCCACGAGCTTGGCGATCTGCTGGCGCTCGGCCAGCTGCCAATCCTTGAGCGCCTCGGCCTTGAGCAGGCCCTCGCTTTGCAGGCGCAGCAGCTCCTTCTTCAGCCACGACTCGATATCCTCGACGCGCACCTGATACGTGTTCGCCAGATCGAAGAAATGCGTCTGATCGTTCTTGATCTTCGCCTCCAGCTGCTCGACGGTCAGCGAATTGTGCTGCACGAGCGTTTCGAGGCGTTCCCGTTCGCGTTGCTGCCACGCGGCCAGCTGCTGTTCCACCTCCTTGAGCAGACCCTCCGATTGGAATTTCTTGAGTTCGCTCTTGATCCACGTTTCGATCTCCTCGACGCGCACCTTGTACGTCCGTGCGAACTGCTCCAAGCGTGCACGATCGTTGATTATGGAGTTCTGGAACTCCTCGATGGTCAGCTGATTCTGTCCGACGATGTTGCGCAGCTGGGCGCTGACGCCGAGCTGCCAGTCCTTGATGTGGCTCTCCAGCTGCTGCTGGCCGACGAGCTGCAGGCGCTGCAGCTCCTCGCGCTGCCATTTCTCCAGCTCGTCGACGCCGACGCGATATTTGGCCGCCAGATTCTGGACGTAGCTGCGATCCTGGCTCATCTGCTGCTGCAGTTCGCTGAGGCTGCCGCGATGCTGCTTCAGCATCGACTCGAGACGCGCACGCTCCGAACTCTGCCAGGCACTCAAACGGATGACCTGATCGTTCTGCTCCTTGATCAGATCACCGATGCGCGCGACTTCGCCGCGCAGCCACTGCGTCTGGGACTGCATGTCGCCCTGGTACTTGATCGACAGATCCTTCAGCCGCTGCTGATCGTTCAGTATGGAGCTCTGCAGCTGGGCAATTGTCGCATTGTGCTGACGTATCAGCTCGTCCAGGCGCTGCTGCTCCTGGGCATTGTCCGCGACCAGTGAACCGGAGTCGGGCACGGCGATCTGGCTGGGTATTTGCGGGCCGAGCGAGTCGTTGATCTTGTTGAAGTAGACGTGCAGGCGCTGCTGTTCCTGGCGCTGCCATTGCTGCAGCTGCTCCGGCTGGACGCCGATCTTTTGGGCCAGCTGGCGCAGCTTGGCGCTGTTATCCCGCTGCCAGCGCTCAAATTCCTGTGCGCTGTAGCTGTTCTGGTGCAGCAGCCAGTCGAGGCGTCCGCGCTCCTGGCGCTGCCAGGCGCTGGCATCCTGCACCTGTGCCTGATACTGGCCCAATAGCGTCTGATAGCGCGCCAGCTCGCGGCGATGGAACTCGAGCAGCTCGGGCAGTGTCGTTTGGTAGCGATGCGCGACGGCGTACAGCCGATCCTCGTGCTGCTGCTGCCAATCCTCCAGACGCTGCGGCGTCGTTAGGTACCAGTAGAAGTGCTCGCGCTCCTCGCGCTTCCACTGCTCGTCCCGCGGCACCGACACCTGACCAAAGGGTCGCCTATTGTCGTACACCAGCTGGCCGTCCACCCAGCGCTGTTGCGTTTCCGCGCCGTCCACGGTGCTGGTGCCGTCGGCTTGGGTCGTAATCGTCTTGTTGAATCGCCTGACGGTCACCGTTGAGCTGGCGCCCGGCGCGCTCACCTGGCTAAAGGCTGGCACCGCACTCATCTGGCCGTACGGCGTCGAGCCGCGCCCGCCATCGATGCTGACCACCGATCTGTAGCCGACCACCGACGGCTCCATGCGCTGCACAATCCAGTCCTGCAGCGATGATTGACGGTTCGAAGTGCTGCCGGATAGTGGGATCGGACTCGGCGCGTAGTAGCCGTGAGTCAGTGGCTGGGCGGCCGTATTGCTGCTGTAGGTGTTTGTCAGCTTGGTGGCCTCGGTGCAGTTGCGATGGACCACGAAGGTCTTGCCGTCGATGACCTTCACCTCGGCGGGATACGCGTAGTTCTTCACCTCATCGAAGCCGCTCAGGTCAACGGGCTGAAACGGATTGAGGTCCACCGTCTGCTGCACACCAGACCCGCCAGCGGCATAGCTCTCCAGCACCTCCGCCGCCTTGGCATCGAAAAACGACGGCTGCACAATGTCGTTGTAGCTTATCAGGCCCTGGCGCATATCGTTCACCATTCGCTGGCTGATCTGCAGGCAGAGAGCATCCAGCTCGCTGGCGCTCTTGCCGCTCAGCTGCAGTATGCTCGCTGGAAGGAATACCAATTGGAATATTAGACAGTTGCTAATACTCAAAATACTGCATATTTCTTTTTCTTAATATATGTAAATATAACACATTTATAAGTAAACAACGATTATTTACATAATATATAGTATTTGAAATATAAATATACATATATGCTTTTAGCTGTCTTTGTCACTCTCTCTTTTCCTAATTTTATGGTTCTCTGATTCTGTTCTTATTTTTCTCTCCCACTTTTTCTCTCTTTCTCTCTCTCTCTCTCTCTCTCTCTCTCTCTCTCTCTCTCTCTCTATCTCCCTCTCTCTCTATCTCTCTCCTTCTCCCTCACTCTCTCTCGCTCCCTCTCTCTCTCTCTCTCTTTCTCTCTCTCTCTCTCTCTCTCTTTCGCTAATTGTTTTCTCTCAACGTCTTTCCATTTTTACCCTTCTCATTTTCCATATCGCTCTGTGTTAATCGGTTCCTTTTTCTCGCTGTCCCTTACTTTTATCGCCTCTATATGCGATTTTCAAATATTCAAGTAAGGTTTAGAAGTTTCTACAATATATTTATACTCGTTCACGAAGTGACAAGACAGTTTTTTGTCAAAAATCATGCAAAAATTGGTATTAATTTTGATAAATAATTTTGGTAAGGCTCTCAAATCTATAGTTCCCATATTTCAAACGCCCATAACTTTGTCAAAACTGAACCGATTTTCAAGTTTGATGGCATTTTGTTCATGATTTGTCCTCTAGATTGATTCTGTATTTCAAATATATGCATTATTGAAAATAAATTTTTTTTTAATTTTTTGGAAAAAAAGCATGTACTCCCCCTTGCTCATTTTGGAAAAAATTTTTTTTTCAAAATTTAGAAATCACAATTTATATTTTTAATCGATTGTGGGGGTCACAATTAGTATAAAAAACAACATTAAAACCGATTCTGAGGGGGTCAAATTTTTTGTCAAAAATCATGCAAAAATGTACAAAAATTTTGACATGTAAAGCTATGGGATCCATAGCTCCCATATTTCAAATGCCCATAACTTTGTCACTACTGAACCGATTTTCATGTTTGATGGCATTTTGTTCACGGTTTTTAGATTGATTCTGCATTTCAAATATATTCATTATTTCAAGTAAAATTTTGTAGTAAAAAGTCGTGTACGTGTCATGTATATGTCAACTAGTATTGCGCTGTCGATGACACCCGACTGCAACGTTCTTGCTTGTTTTTAATAATTTTAAAGCTACAAGTTTTATAAATTTTATTATGAACGAACTCCATGATTTTTTTCGTTTTAACGCCGCCCTATGCTTTTTTCAAAAATTCATAATAAAACTTACAAATTTTTACATTATTATTTTTAATAATTTTAGAAGTAATATTTTAATAAATTTCACACTCAATTGATCGCCTTTTCATAATATTAATGCAATGACGATATTATAATACCTTTAAGTCTATAAAATTAACGAAACATCCCATGCAAGTCAATCTAATCGGTTAATGTTCGAGTTTTATTTACTGTCAGTGCATTTCTGTGAATCCAAAAACACGTACACATTTATACGATTATGTATTCTGGTATACCCCTATTAAAATATCACTTGGCGCCACGACCACCAAATAATGATGTCACACATTATTTTAGAATCGAGTGCCGAATAAATCTCTTAAATGAATTATTCAATTACGTTATCGCAAAGTATTTATACCTCTATCTCCAAGCGAATCGATTAAGGTATTAGTTTGACCTCATATTTAAAATGGGCACAGTGAATAAAAAGAATTGATCCCTCGATGACCTTTTTTTGCCATTGCTGGTGTCTTTAATCAGTATTTCGCAACTATATGCAGTCGAATTAAAATAGTTGCGACTCATTGATGAAGTCCAGTAAAAACTGACATTAATTTAAATTTAATTATGGTGATGAATTTATAAATCTATGAACCTAATCACATCCAATACCTCTAATAATATATATACGTATATATTTTTAATCCATTTCCGGTACTTCATTTTTTTCCAAATTGTTTAAAGATTGCTCTTGTAAAATATAGAACTAGAAAGAACCGTATTGGTGGAATGTCAAATCTTGTATAAGACATAAATTAGCTATTTAATGTGCTCTGTCAAGATTTATATAATAAAAATAAAAATAAATAACTTAGAACTAAATTTTTGTGCGTTTGTTTCTATTGAAGATATATGATATGGTAGTTCCATAAGGAAAAAAAGTTTCATCAAGATAACTTGAAACTTGACGGAATAGAGTGCATTACGAACAGTCGAGCTTGACAATATTTACTTGGTTATTGATACTAATTAAGAAAACATATAAATTTAAATTTCTTGGCAAAGTTATAAAACACACTGCAGAATGTTGAAAAATGGCAAACTCCAAAGTGGCTCTAATATATATGTGTTGTTAGGGGTTAAAACACCCATGTAAATATCTAAAATATCTTTCAAAAATCAATGCATATTAATTATTATGCACATATTAATAAAAAAAATATATATTTTGGAACTCCCCTCCCTTCTAAATGAATTAAATATATTTAAAATATATCTGAAGGATATTCAAACATTTGACATACATTAAAATGGTTATAATAACTTTTGACTTATTAACCAACGTTCGAATTCGCATTTGAATACTAAACAAATTAGCACTCACCACTCCAAGCCTGGGAATGTGCTCTGCCGCTGCCCGTGGACATGACATTGAACTCCTGTGTGAGTCTATTGGCCAACTCTCGCACCTGGTTCAAGTGGTTATAGGCCCAGCTATTCAGCTGAGCTGGCGCCTGCAGCAGTGCCTGCGATTGGCCGCCGCCGCCGCCGCCAAACGATGATGAGGAGCTGGTTCTGAAGCTGGTTCTATAGCTGCTGTAGCCCTGGCAGCTCGCGAGTGCCAGGAGCAGTGCACACACGCCCAGACACGCTCGCATTTTGGGTCAGCTGGAGATCGGAAAGAAAACTGTGTCATTCATAAGTAGGAAATGTGTTAATACTTGGAAATAGGTATGTATTTCGAAGTACGCGCGAGCTGCAAAGCTCGACTGAAATACTGAAGGCGTTTTTTTTTTTGTTTTTGGGCTGCTACGAGGTGCTTTTGCTGATAAGCGATTGTAGCTCAAATCTAGTTCAGTCTTTAGCCTGGGATTATCAGCCAACTGAGGGGCAGCAAAGGTTAGCCTGGCGATAATATTAATTTTACTTGGCACACAGTGTTGTTTTTGGTTTTGTTTTTTAAAGCAACTATATTATTATTATTATTTTTATTTTAATTTCTGTTTTTTTTTTCTTTTTGGCACCAAATAATGTCGCATCTTTCATCCGGTGCGCAACGCTGTGTCTGTTGATAAGTCTTTAATGTCAACGTGGTATAATTTACATTCAATTTCAATTTGAAAAAAATCAAGAATTTTAAGGCCACAATATGTACAATATATAGAATTGTTTTTCCATTAGCATTGGCCCATAAATCAACACCTTTGAACGTCAATGCGCTCATTTGGGTCAGATTTGGTAATGCGCGTCCCGAACAGCATTTTATTTCTGGAACAACTAATTTGGGGCCCACTGCAGATAGAGTGGCTAGAGTGCAGGCGTAGTCTATTTTTGGATGCTGTGCGATATACAAATATAACTGCAGTCTGGTAATATATATAAATATTTTTATTGTACTCACTGTCACTTTGGTTCACACTCTAATTAATTGTTGGTGGAGGCACACGCGATTATTGAAATTGATTAAGAATCGCAGGATCAGCACTTTTTTCGGTTCACTTTCACTATCACCGCTTGTACCGTTCGTTTTTGCCAGCCCGATTTGAAAACGTTGCGCTGCGTTGCGCTGCCGAAGAGCAACTGACGGCCGAGGCGCAAGGCGCAAAGCTTTTATTCGAAAATGTTTGAGAGAATCTCGCAAAGAGCGAGGATGCCGTTATCAATTACACTCAGCGGCATTTTGGAAAAATTACGAAAAATACGAAACAAAAGAAAATAACAAAAAATCATATTGGACGTCATAGTTCAAAAGACAAAAAGAAGAGGCATTAAACCGGTATGAGACCTTCTAATGAGCTCATTTGCTACTCTCATATGTGACTCACAAGCCGGTAGCTCTGACCGATTTGATTTTGTTTACACGCAATGCCAATAGATCAAAAATAAATGAATTTATTGCGAATTCATATAGGTATATGATCTCATATAAGCTCATGAGCTCGTTACATGACGGCGACACATTTTAAGATGGATGTGTCGAGGGGGGTCATTTGCGTGGGGGCCGCAAGTGTTTTGAAAAGTGATTCAAAACAATTAAGAGGAAAATAGATACTCGCATATATGTATGCAAATTTTACTGACCTTGCAGATGCTTAAAATTTTGTCATTTCAATTGAATTTATTTAACCAAAAAAAAACGACCGCAAGGGAAAAAACCATACTTAGTTTTTGCTCACATCCTAGTTGATATTTAAATTTCAATTTAGAACACGTTCTTTTTATTAGTAACCACAAATTTATTAGCGAATGCTAAAATCACAACAAAGCTAAAAAATACAGTTGAATCTCGATTATCCGTGATGCTCTTGAATCTTGAAAATCGCGATTGAAAGAGGTCGCATATAAAAAATCGAAATTTAACTATTTTATATTTATTTTTAACAACATGTTAGGATGCACCCATAAACACAAATATAAATATATTATTATATTCCATAAAACGCAATTACTTAAAAAATTTATTTATTTAATTGTTTAAAAATAAATATGTGCCACGGATAAAAGAGGTAAATCACGGTTAACTGTATGTATAAACATTTTATTTTTCCACTCAAGGTGCACACGTTCTTTAATGGAATAAACAATTTTCACAAATATTCGTCTTGGCAGCCAGCAAAAAATGTTCACGACAATAATTAATGATACAGGCCATAAATATTAGGTTACTCATTTCAGTTGGATTTCTTAGAACTTAATTTGCTTAAATATTATATTGCGTTTGCTTTTAAATTTTTTTAAATATATCCGGTTTTTTGTACAACTTGTAAGCAATGTGACTAACCTAAGATCTATTACCGCCATCTGGCGAATTTTCTACCAGGGCGCGCGTCAGCTGTGCTAAAAACAGTGCTGTCAAACGATTTAATGTTGTGCTAAGGATGAGCAGTGGAATTGATTCCTGCATAATAAATTAAAATGAAGTGTTTTTGTATATGTTTGTTAAAAGATTTAAGAACAAAACACATATATTTGAAAACCCAAGTAATCACTGCCAAAAATAACACTGTTCAGCATAAATTAAGTTGTATATTTTAATGATTTATAGAGTTTTTTTTATTTCAGTTCGTGTTTTAGTATTAATCGGCCCCGTTTGGAAATATCGCACTGACTGCCATCACTAGCGAATGCCATGATATCACAGCAATACGTGGTTGATTTGTTGTCAATACGCCTACTAACTGCCTACAATGTATCAGCTGAGCAAAGTGTACACAACTAATGTAAAACAGAAACTGGCCCACAACTAAAATAGGCCACTTAACAATGGTAAGCCAACGAAAGGCAATGTGCGTAACCAACAAAGGTAAACAACGTTTAACCCACAGGCTATGGCGAAAGGCAAAGCGAAGCAGGAAACAGAACAAAAACAGAATCCGCTACAGCTAACGTATCGCTTTGCCCTGTTCTTCATCGCTGGCAGCTTGGCAGCGTTCGGCTTCCATGCGCTGACATCGTCGTCGGTCTCCCTATTGGGCTGGCGGCTGCAGTTGCGGCAACTGCATCATCTCCCCACGGCTCATTATCTGCAGACGCGCGACGAATTCGCCGTGTATTCGGTGGATGAGCTTAACGCATTCAAGGAGTTCTACGATAAAAGCATCAGCGATAGTGTGGGCGCCAGCTTCACCGAGGCGGAGCAGACAAACATTAAGGAGGCGATGGGCGCCCTACGTCTGGCCCAAGAGATGTACATGGCCGGCAAGGATGACAAGGCGGCGCGTCTATTCGAGCATGCGCTCGCTCTGGCGCCCAAACATCCAGAGGTCCTGCTGCGCTATGGCGAATTTCTGGAGCACAATCAGCGCAATATTGTGCTGGCAGATCAGTACTACTTTCAGGCACTGTGCATCAGTCCAAGCAACTCGGAAGCCCTGGCCAATCGCCAGCGCACAGCGGATGTGGTGCAAACACTGGACGAGCGCCGTCTGGTCTCATTGGATGAGAAACGTGACGCCCTCTCTGCCATACACGAGGCCAACGCGGCGCTGCGTCGCGCCAAAAAGGAGGCGTACTTCCAGCACATCTATCACTCGGTTGGCATTGAGGGCAATACCATGACGCTCGCACAGACGCGCTCAGTGCTGGAGACCCGCATGGCCGTCGATGGCAAGTCCATAGATGAGCACAACGAAATTCTGGGCATGGACCTGGCCATGAAGTACATAAATGCGAGTCTGGTGCAAAAGTAAGTACGCCCCTCAAATGTTCCTTTAACCATGTTCCTGCTGCAGAGCTGAATGTCATAAAAAATAGTTCACAAGTATCCCAGTTCTAAAAGGCTAATATATTTAGTAGTAGAAATATAATCATAAAAGTAAAAATATTCTATGAAATATCAAATTTAAACTAATGTCTCCAATAAAAATATTAATTATAGTTACAATAACAATTTCATGTTCCGCTGCAGATTGGAAATTACGCTTAAGGACATCTTGGAACTGCATCGCCGCGTGCTGGGCCACGTGGATCCCATAGAGGGCGGCGAGTTTCGACGCAATCAGGTCTACGTGGGCGGTCATGTGCCGCCGGGCCCTGGTGACTTGGCAATTCTTATGCAACGATTCGAGCGTTGGCTCAATTCCGAGCACATCAGCACGCTGCATCCGGTCAAGTGAGTTTATAAAATGCCCGTCTTAGATAATCGCTTTAAAGAGCTCTCAACTTTCCGTTTGCAGCTATGCAGCGCTCGCCCACTACAAACTGGTGCACATTCATCCCTTTGTGGATGGCAATGGACGCACCTCGCGCCTGTTGATGAACACGCTCCTGATGCGCGCTGGCTATCCGCCCGTTATCATACCCAAACAGCAGCGCAGCAAGTACTATCATTTCCTGAAGTTGGCCAACGAGGGCGACATTCGGCCCTTTGTACGCTTCATTGCCGATTGCACGGAGAAGACGTTGGACTTGTATTTGTGGGCCACCAGCGATCTGCCACAGCAAATTCCCATGCTCATCCAAACGGAAAGCGATGGCGGCGTTTTAGCCCAATTGCAGCCCCACATTGCGCACAGCGTACCCGAGCTGTATGAGTCGGGTTCCGGGTCTGGTGCCAATGCAGTGCCCTGACCCCCACTGCAAGGGCTAACCCAGTGGATGCTCAAGATAATTAGAAAATTGTATGTTGTAATTGTTGTGTGTTAGCGTCGTATTTCTGTATATTTGTAATTTATTCAACAACAAAGCCGTTTGTCAGACTGTGATCGTATTTAAGTTAAAAGAGTTAACCAAAAATTATAACAACAAAATGCTTTATACAAAGCACGATAATAACTTAACGCACAAATGCAATTCAAAATGCATAAAATAGAATATCAGTTATACAATTTTTTTAAAAAATTGTTTCCAAAAACGTAAATACATATAACATAAGTAGCAAATCTTTTTTGACCCAGTCTATAACTAAACGCATTTGGAAGCGAACTCTGAAAAATAATGTTAAAACCAATTTTATTGATTTTTATTTATTGAATCTTGTACTTAAAGGTATCAAGCATTTGTGTTAGAATCGCCAATAAATACATTCAGCAGGTAAAACAATGTATTAATGATCAGAATTCTCTTCTAAATGCGCAAAAATATATATGAACAATATTTATATCTTCAGTTGTAAGTTTGTAGTTCAATAAAATAAAATGAACTGCCACATAAATTGTTTTCGCTTACCTGCCATATAAAGGGCATATATGTGTAATTATTCAAGTTTTAATTCTATAATTCATTTTACAATACCTATAAAATAATACAAAAAACGAGATTTACGCCGGATTTAGTCCGAAACGTTTAACGACCATACACAAGCTTTCGGCTTATTATATGCTGTGTATTGATAAGCGTAAGAATGCTCTGGTCGGGAATGCCCGACCAGGAGATACCCTGAGCTCAGTTGCAAGGCGTCGTTACATACACTTTAACCCCACTCAACCAAACTCGTAAATACATATACAAAACTATACAACCGATAAATATCGAAGATAAGAAAACAGGCTGGTTATTGATAATTTGAAATCGAGCTTTTGAAGTCTCTGAGATTGACGCGTTCATACGGTCATAACTAAATGCACTCGGCTAATGATGCTGTATATACTGTATGGGGTCGGAAACGGAAAAACTGTTATACCCATTTTTTATATGTTCAGGGTATAAAAAAACTCACAATCTTTGTATGTATATAATATAATATAATTTATAAAGAAAGTTATAAAATTATGTGCTTGGGATGAAATTACAGTCAGTATCGAAAGTGCCTCGTTAAAATGAAGACTGTGTTATTTAATTTTGTGCTCCTTTTATACGTTTATCGCTGTTGCCTCGCGGAAAGTAATGAGGTTAAAAATCTATAACTTATCTTTATATAAAAACTATTTGTCCTGACTGAATGTTTGATGGATTGGTGATCAACGCCAATCCTAAATCGTTGGGGAGCAATACTTGTATATCCTGAATCCTTTGAAACTGAGTAAAAAGTGTATACTGGTTTTATGCAAAAGTATATAACAGGCAGAAGGATTCATCTCCGACCCCATAAAGTAGATATTTTCCTGATCAGGATCAATAACCGAGTCAATTTTGCCCTGTCTGTCCGTCCGAAAGTATCAGATTTTCGATAATACCTCCGCTTTCTTATATTATATTATTTACATGTTCTCGTAAAGTATTCACACATTAACAATATTCTCACAAAAATGTAATTCAGGAAAAGGGAATTGAAATGTATGTGAAGAGTATCTCCTAGTCGGGCGCTCCCGACTAGAGTCCGCTCACTTGTCAACGTAGTTACTTTGTGTTATAAGCTCGATTGGATTCGAACTCGTTTTCAACCCTGATGGTGGGAAAAAAGACAGAAATCTGTCAAAAACGTAACCATCAATATTATTGAAAGATTTTCCACATAAGGGCAAATCAACCTCACTGGTTTGAGATTCAAGAAGGTCCCGGTTATTTTTAAAAATAATATACAATGAAATATACATATATATATAAATCTTTTATTAATTTATTGAAGGCATATGAAGACTACGAAAGGGGTTATGATGATTCCACTGATATGACCACATCCGATAGCACCGATATCACCGATAGCACACTCGATCCAAATATTGTAAGGTGTGCGCGAAAGATAAACATTTAAGTTCATATGCCCTTGCAGAAGGAATGCCATTAAGTTTATAAGTTTCAGACAAGTTTTACCAGGCGAATCAACACAGTCTTATATGAAAATATGAAAGAAATGCAGTTGGTGAGCCTTTTCGAAGTCGATCGGTTCGGATTTACGCAATATATATAATAGCTAACATAGAAACTATTGGTCATCAATATTATAACCAAACATAGCCGTGACGGGCTTCGGTATGTTATCAGACTGTTTTATCGTATATATCCTTAAGAAACATTCGGGCGGAAATTGAGTTTTTTATTTATATAAAATAAAAAAAATAATAGATAAATATATAATGACGCATTCAATATATCTGCAAGGGTATTTAATCTTCGGCAAACTGAAGATAACTGTTATTTCCTGCTTAATTTACATTTTTCCTATATCATAGAATGGAGCAGGAACTGGATGAACTACTTGACTTGGCCAAAAGGAATATCAGAAACAAAGCCGACGGCAATACAGCTGATATTGTTAGAAGAATAATATATACGAATGCCACCGGACTGTTGCAAAGTTTTCCGGAGTCTTGTCCCCCAATCGATACTGCTCATGGAATTTACATGGTGAATGTTGCGAACCTTGATCCGTTTCCCGTATTTTGCGATACAACGCTAGCCGGTCCAGGTTGGACCGTAGTTCAACGAAGGTTCGATGGAAATGTTAATTTCTTTCGAAACTGGGAGATGTACAGGCACGGTTTTGGCGACATATCCGGCGAATTTTTCATAGGTTTGGATAAACTGCATGCGATCACCGCAAGCAGACCCCACGAACTGTATATCACTTTGGAGGATTTTGATGGGATTAGAAAGTATGCTCGCTATAACGAGTTCCTAATCTCCAGTGAAACAAATTTCTATGAGTTAAGTAAGATAGGCATCTATTCTGGAGATGCTGCGGACTCGTTGACTCAACATGCTTATGCTAAATTTAGCACATATGATAGCGATAATGATGAATTAAGCAATAATTGTGCACACGAGTTAATGGGTGCGTGGTGGTATAAAGCTGGTGAATACTGTGCCTTCAGGTACGTCATTGTAGTGTAAATTATATAACAATATTAATTCAATGTTCTTTTTTAACATTTGTTATCAGTTCTCTTAATGGTCTTTACTTGGACGCAAAGACACCAAATGGGTTTAATGAAAAGGGAATTTTCTGGTACAGTTGGAAAAATGGAGATTATTCCTTAAAATCAGTTCAGATGATGATAAGGCCGACATGTATTCAATATTATTAATCTTCAACTATCCATTTAAATTAATACTTTTAAAGAAAATCACAGTTTTAATAAACATTTTATTTTATTGCGAAATGTTCTTACCAAAGCTATTTGTATAAAAGTGTGATCTGTGATCGGCACTATTGCACATGTAAGTATATCACGAATTAATTGTAAGCTGATTATAAGCTTTAAAGTACACGGCTATTCAGCTCTAATATTTTTACTCACTTGAGAGAGTAGAGAAATTTAAGACTTGTTTTTTGGGTTTCCTTAATGTGCTTTGCAGTTTTACAACTTGGCCCGCTGCAAATAATTTTTGTATGTGACATCACGCCACCAATCTGGACGCTCGTAGACACCAGGCGTGGACACAATAGTGCGCTGCAAATGCTGATAGACCTGTTAAAAGCGGATGAAATATACAATAAATACTTGTACGCACAAATAAATAAAAACAATACACGTTCACAGAATAATAACAGTTTTAAAAAGTCGAAAATTATCCCAACTATGATTGTTATTTTTGAAAAAAAAAAATCGAATTTTTCAATAGAGCCAAATTTGGTGACTCTATATATGAATTGTTGTGGTTTCGTGGCGCAGCCAAAAATCTAATACTTTATCCGACGAGGCTATACACGAGTATATATTCCAAGTTTCAATTCTCTTGCTTCAATATACGGACGGACAGTGCACGAACCCAATACCCTCTTTACACTTCGTGAACGAGTATAAAAAGCCCTCTCTACATACATTGCCATCACTCATGCCCAGCGGTGAGTTCAATATGAAATCAGTGGGCGCGATTGCATCCACTAAAGCAATGGCTTCGTTCTTCAGCACCGGCAGCAGCTCCAATATGCCCTGCTGATACAGTTCAATGTGCGTGCTATTGCGGAAATAGCCACCTTGATAGAACAGAGCAGAGTATTTGGTGACCAAATTGGCGCCATAGAATGACAGCACCTTCAGCAACACCTGCTGCTCGGCAGAGGCGGGCAGACTGTTCACAAACTGGTAGAATACATAGTAAATGGTGCGCTGTGTGAATTAAAATAGGATCTGTTAGTTACACCTTCGATCTACTTCCATTTCATATAGTCAATCGCACCTCTGCATAGATAATCGAAAGTTTCTGAGCGGCAAACACTTGAATGTTGTTACGTGTCTCAAATGCGTCCTTTCCGGCGAATTGCAGCTGCTCGAAGCGCTTAACAGTTGCATCCAGCTGCCAGGCTGTTAGCCAATTGAGAGCCTTTAGCAAATCTGCAAGATAAAAAGCAATTTAGTCATAACTCTCTGGTAAGTATTTTGCATAATCACGCACTGTGCACGTCGAGAGCCTGAACGGCGTTACGCTCCTGGCCCTGGGTCTGCAAGATCACGTTCATATCGCTGAGAAACGAGACTGTGTGCAATGGTGAGACATCCGTAAAGTTCGCATTGCTGCGACGCAAGCTAATTAGCCAATTGGATGCCTGCTGAATGAGCGTATTATTTTCACCCTCATATGTGCAATTGGCATCATTGTCGTTTCGCAGATCGCCCAAGCACGATGCCCGGAGATATCCATGACCGCCGCATGCCTCACGGCACTCCTGGATGCCATCGCGTGCCGCCCAGGTGGCGCATGGCTTGAGGGCCGACGAGATTGCATGTATTTCCATGCCCTCCCTGGAAGTATCCTCGCCCATCATGCCCCTCATGGTCATGTCCACGTTGATCTTGCCAATCCACAGCGTGGCCACGCGCAATGCTATTGTCGTCGCCAGATGCGGCATCAGCCTGTACTGCTGCGACTGGTACTCAATCACTGGCCACTCCACCTTACTGTCGCTGGGTCCGAACTGCCGCCGGCTGGCCGAATAGCGTGTGGCGATGCAAATGGCCTTGCTCAGCGCCACATAGGTAATCGCCGTGATGTTAACACGGCCCGTGGACAGGGCGCCCAGCGAGGCGCCCAGGCGTTTCCGCTCATCCTTGATGGGGCTGCTGTAATTGCCCTGCGCATCGATGTCGCCCGTCTTGGACAGCAGGTTCGCCTTGGGTATGCGATATTGATTGAACATTACAAATCTGCAAAGTGGGTACGTATTTATAAAGACTTGTGTATGAAATTAAGCTGTTATTTTCATACCATGAACCCATGGAAAAGGGGTAAAAATTAACATTTATTGGTTTTGTATTTATGTAGTTGGCAAAAGGCGGCTTCTCCGACCCCATAAAGAATTTATAAATATAAGTCTTGTTTCTTATTTCAACTTCTCTTTAATAAATACACCCGACACTAATAAAAATGAATAAAAAAAACGTACGTAGTATATACCCTGCCTTAAAATCATTTTTATGCACGCGCTCCTCCACCCTTCGACCGATCAGCCGAGCAGATGCGCGCAAACTAAACCGTTTTAGGCTACGCTAAGCCAACTATTGCAATAATACAATAACAACTTAGAGCACACACAAAAAACTCCCACGCGCACACAAAGCTAGCTCCTTGCAATGAACTAGCTCTTACTCTCTCTCTCTCTCTCTCTACCATCCACAGCCCAAGCAAGTCAATACTGCATACATTCTAACGCGATCCACAAGATCCACATTGAAATAACACTATCTGCCAGCGCCATTATCCGAGTATTGCGCTTAATGCAGCCGGCACACATATGTATGTATGTATGTATGTACATATATTATTAAAAAGAAAGAACTGTTATCTTCGGGGTGACAAAGATTAAATGCACTTGCAGACAGTTAGTAAATGTGCGCTATATTTCTATACTTGAATGTGTTCCTTTATGTACATATATATATATGTTAAAAGCGCTCAATTACCAAGTTTGGTGGAGCAATTTCAAAAAATCACTTATTAATTCAAAAATTCAAAAGCTTTTTCATAGCTTGAAAAACAAAAAAGTTTTAAGTCCGCTCGGACAAAAAATGAATACGTTTGTAAGAGATATAGATTTTCGCGTAACACAGCCCCCTAGAGGGAGTGGCCAAAAATATGAAAGTTATGTCTAACGCGGGAATACACTATATTTATTTATTTAAATTTTAAGTCTATAGCTTTGATAGCACCGAAATAAATTGCTTTCATGGAGATAGACGGGCAGGGATGGGTGAATAAGAATTAAAAAATGAAGATTTGAGCAGCTCTGCCTGGAAATAAATTTTACAGAAAGACCGAGCTGGAAAAAGGAAGGGTGTGTGTATGTCGGAAACTCACGACAATTTACTTGTTTACTTTTGCCATTTCTTTGAATTGATCGCCTTTTAACTTATTAAGTTTAAAGTCGATTTAGTTACTCTTGGATCATTTTATCTTTTGATTATTTTAGCCAACTACTGTTAAATTGAAAAAGGGTTCAGACAAAAATCTTCAATTGTACGCACCCATTGTCGATGCCATTGAGGCCAATTTTCTCGCCCAAATCGCCAACGGTGACGCCCGGGAATGGCAGCAGGGTGCGCTCATCGCGGATGGGCACCAGGAATGCATTCAAGCCCTGATGCTTGTCATCCGGCACATATAGCTGCGCATAGACAATCGCATGGGTGCAGGTCTTGCCCAGATTGCCCACCCAGCACTTGGCCGCCTCGAAGTCTGGCGTGTTTATAATAAACTCCTGTGTTTTCACATCATACGTTGCGCGTGTTCGCATGCCTGTTTGGCAAATGACAAGAAAATAAATAAAAAAAATGTATTAAATGTATGCAGGCATGGAGTTTTATTTATTCATACCATTGGCGTTCGTTCCATGAGAGATCTCGGTTAGCGCATAGGCGCCCAATATGCGATCGTCGGCTATCTTGGCCACATACTTGCCCAGCCGTCCGGTGCCATTGGATACCAAGGTGCTGGGAAACATGCCATTGGACAGCGAGAACTTGACGGAGAAGCTAAAGTCATAGCTAAAGATTGCTTGACCAAAGGCCAACAGCAAATGCGGCGTAGATAGATACTGAAAAAAATCAAAAGAAAAGGTTAAAACTCAAAAAAGTAACATGCTTAGCTAATTGGTTTTAGATTGCAGCAGTTACTCAACCTCATTGACATCGAAGAACTTTTGCTCCCAGAGCAAATGATGACGCTTGTTGGCCAGCTCCCTGGTACGCTCTAGACTCGGCGCTTCCGGCTCACGTTGATAATCGGGATGTTGTTCCATCCATTGCCATACTTTGTGCTGTGTTTTTTAAAGGTATACTTAGATTAGTTATCGTTCAGATATGATGATCCAACCCAACTGTTATGCCAAGTGTTTAAACAATTGAACACTTTCTGATAAGCAAGCTCCTAATCAGTTCAAGAATCAGGTATTATACAGCGAAACCTGTCCAAATTGATTATCAGTTTTTAATAGGGTAAAACGTGTTCTCAAATAAATTTATGTGACACTAGCTTTTATAATTATTATGAACAAAAAAATTTAAATAGATTTATAGGTGGCGATTCCGACCAGATATTTTTGGTTTAGTTCATTTAGTCCATATCTATAGACTATAAGAACTAGAGCCTGAAAGTTTATTTTAAATTGTCGATATATGTGGGTTTTTTGGGCATATCTCAGAGACTATAAAAACTGGAGACACCAAATTAGTTTGGAATGTTCACGTAAATGCCAATCAAGAGTCAATTAAAAATAACAAATTTTCATAGGAGTTCGCGTTCATTTGCGTACATATTTTGGGGTAATATTTAAACCCAAAAAGTTTCAATTTAATTTAATTTTTGTGTAAGATGATCGGCTCAGAGCTGGATAAAGGGTATCCTCAAGTCGGGCAATCCCGACTAAATCACTCTCTACAACTTTCACTCAAGTTGACATAAATAAAATACCATGAAATACCATTTTCAATAGAAATACGTCATAACCCAAATTTCAAAAGATCCTTGACAATTAGTGAAAACGAGAACAGTTTCCATATACTGTTCCCACCCCTTCAAATGGCGGCAATCCGCCAAACTTCATAATGGAAGCAGAAAAAAGTTAAAATGTTGTTCATCAGAAATCAATTTGGTAATCAGCAACAATAGTTTTATAGCTATACACAGAGATAAGTAGGATTCAACGACCGTTCCAATTAAAACGATCATTCGATGACAAGTTCTTTTGCAATAAAACAAAAACAATCATGTCACCTAATGATCAGAAAAGAAATGAACGTGCTGGCAATCTTTGTATCAATTCAAATTAACAGGTTTTTGCCATGATTAAAATGAGGTCTTTGTACATTGAACTTTGTACTGCCGCTTGAACTTTATACAAATGTAATTAAATTACATTTAACAAGAATTGATTGCGAAATTTTGAACTGTAAGTTGGAGTACTTTACCTTTAGACGTATGTGCTCTTCACCCTCCAGCAGCACATTCATGCGCTTGTAGCAGAAACTCGCCTTTTCCCGATACTCCTCCAGTGGTCCGCTACGGAAGTTGGGGAATATTTTCTTGTCCTCGTATATGGTCTTTGGCTCCACATTCTTTTTGCCGCTGTAATAATCGACCAAGGATTTTAGAATATCGCTCAAGTGATTTTCGGGCGCGACACCTTCACCGCTCTGTTCATTGACCATTGCGGATACGGCAACAACTGAAGGAATTAACAGTTGCACTTATTTACTCACTTGGTAACTCCAAATGCAACCATGTTGTTAGCTAGCCCGTCTCTGCTTGTTGGTTTGATGTGTTAACGGTCAGCAATACGCTTGAACTGTTACAAAATTTAACAAAGCTACGCTATTTAGAATAGTTTAGTGCAGCTGCTTATCCGTTTTTGTTGTTGTTATTTTTTACGACCATTAAACCGAAATAGTCGTTTCCGTTGGCGGCAAAGAATCGTTATTGACGTCGCGTAGACCCAACGCAGATTGTTCACTCAACCGTTACTGATAACGTGCATGATAAGACATTTGTGTGTTGGCCAACCTTTTACATATATAACTATATGAACCGTAACTGGCATTAGCCAATTTTTATTTATTTGTTTGGTTTTGTTATATTTCTATTTTTAGCCACAAGAAAGCCACTTGACCAGCAGCTGTTAGGCACAGTGTTGTATAGCGTGCAAACGTGTCGCAGGGCGACGGTCACACTATCATTGTCCGTTTTTTTTCGAATTGTTGCCTATCTGCTGCAATTTCAAATGGGATATAACGCAATATTTAGCCCAACACAATTTTATTGCCTTGCAGCCTTTTTAAAAGTATGTAATTTGTATAAAACGATATATAAGTGCACAAACTAAGATTAATATACACATGTTCTTGCAATTTTATTTCAACTTACACAATTAGGTAACATGCACGACATTTGCTTGGCTATTTTTAAACAAAATTCTAATTTTTTATTTTGTTGATTATCATTATCATGCTCTTAACTTTAAATATTTAACGCTACATTTTTTTAATAATTTAGTTTGCAGCATATTTTTCGTAGTCTAAACGGAATTTGATTGATATTGTACTTATGTTATGTTTTATTTTAATTTTTTATATTTTAAATCATTGCAATAGGCTAAAACGTATGATTTCTGTTGTTGTTGAGTTTTTGACCCCGAATTAAACTAATTAGGTAACATGTAGTCATTGATTAGATAATAGATTTGTAAATCTCATTGTTTTCTAGCGTCAAATGCGCATAAAATGTCTGACATTATTTCGTTATAAGTTTTTACTACTCTTATAAAAAGCCATATCAAATTATTGGCGCTACAAATATTACGTTGCTTAATTTTTGTATTATTTGTATAATATATGTATGTATTTATGTGTATAAGCTGCTACAATATACTAGCTAAAATGGACTAATTGACGCTTTCAAATGAATGTGAAAATTGCGTGATATTAAAATTTTCTGATACAACCGTATATATGTAAAAGTCCTAATTCACAAATTTCATTTTTGGCTTAACAGTGTTACAAATATATATTGACATTATAAAATAAAGAGATAAATAGATAAAGAATAAACGGCAAAATTGTGCTATAAAGAAATACAATTAAATTCGAACTAAACTTTTTGCTAAACTAAACTAAACGAGATTGCAAATTTTCCGATTCTAAAAAAATATATCTGGCGTATCGAATAGATTCAAACTCTTTTCCATCAGTGTGCCCGAAAGTAGCCCCAAGTCCACCTGATCGACATTCACGCCTTGTGCACAGGGCGACGTTGTGGCCTGCGTTTCAACGCCGCTCTGCCCGTTCCGCTCATATCATCGACTCTGGCAGGAGCTGGCCGCCGATGAGTTCGATGAGAACGCCGACTGCAGGCTGGTCATTGAGCCCTTGTAGTTAACCGAACTGAGCACTTCGTAGAATAGATTCAATTGTGCACCCGACGGACTGAACCAGTGCATTAGATAGCTGTCATTATGATGCATTACGTGCGAGCCCTGGACACTCTCCTTGTGCCGGCAGATGAGCGTTGGCTCCTCCCTAAAATAGTTAACGCCCTCTACAAAGTCCTGCAGATCAAAGTAGGAAACGGCCGCATCTGTGAAACAATTCAATTGTTTAGTTTGGACCGATTAGCTAGCTTATCGATTTTTACCCACCATTCTTGTCGGGCAGCTCATCGGTTACACGATATAACGTAAAGTGCAAATCATTGCGCAACACATCAAAGTCCCAGGTGAGCACACTTTTTGGGTCCATGTTGCGTATGAGCAGCTCGTGTGTAAAGCCCGCCTTGAGCTCAACGGTCTTGTAGAGATTCCTATGATCGTGCTGATGGGCGGCCGACAATCGCTTGCCCTCAATGGCCGCACCAACGATCGAGGTGGAAGCTGCGCGTGAAGCAACGGGCGTCTCATCGTCATGATCCTCCAGTGAGTTCATCTTGTACAGTGTCTTGGGCACAAGGCCGCCCTCGTGTATCATGGTCTGTTATAGAAAAATACGTGCGCAACCTTTAGTAACAATCAATAATTGTTTGGCGTATGTTTTGCTAAGCTTTCTTCTTTTTTTTTGTTTTGTAATAGTTGTGTAATTGTAGTGGCAGTAGTGTGTGTGTGACTGTGTGTGTGTATGTGTGTGCGTGTGTGTACACAATACAAGGACCACACGGACGCTGGGCACTATAAAAAGAATACGCAGAACAGCAACAAAACGCGTACATGTTTATGGACTTGACATCGTTTGCAACACAAAGGCACAGGACGGAAAAACAATGTGAACAGAATACGTAAAGGAACGCAAGGATAATAAACGGCACTCTCTATTGTATGAGTAGAATAACGTGAATTGGCATAGGAGAGTTTAGAAGCGGCTTACACAATCGCATTCAGCTAAATAACAATGCGTTAGATATTTTTTATTGACTTGTTCCACATGCGTTAAATGCGTCTAAAAACAGCGCCGAAAAGTTCAAGGGTATTGGATAAACAAAGTTACAAAAAAAATACCAATAAAATATTATCATGTTTGTATATATACAAATATAATTGTTGATAGTTAATTGTTTACCAAATTTACAGACAATTTTCTTCTTTTTTTTTTTGTATCAATATTAATAGACAAGCTTTTGAATGTTTACCTTGCAGGGACCACCCAGAAAATCTGGCACAATTTCCTCATCTATATACTGAGCAAGTCCATCCTTCATGTGCTCACAGTCGGGACCATAAAACAAGAACTTGGAGCGTGTGTGTTCGTCTGCAAAGAGTTGGCCAAGAAACGGATTGAAATTGTGGTCAAATCATGGCCTGTGAGCCACTCACCTATGAAGGCGCTAACAATAGTCCAGGCGATGGGAAATACGCGCGGAGCACGCACCACCAAAACACGGCCCATTGTCTCCGGATAATTGCGTTCGACGGTTTCGGTGATGTACAGCAAAGCCTTGATCCCGGGGCGCCATAAGTGTCGCATGGATAAACCCTCCAGATCCACCAAGAGCGACCAGTTGAGCACCGGCTTATCCAGACGCTCGGCCGATTCATTTATCTTCTGTATGCCCTCCTCGCAAATGTGCAGAGCCTGCGCAAAAAAAAAAAATCCAAATAAATACATATGAATAAGGATGGAGCAAAATACAACTATTTCAATTAACAACTGACCAATCTGAGTAAGCCCTCCATGCCCAAGGACTTGAGCAGCCCCTTAACATCCATGTGACCCAGACGCAGTATGTAAATGGGCCGCCCGTCCTTGTCCTGATGATGCCAGCCGCCAGGGAAATGCTCGACCACAACGGCTGGTTTACTGTACTCCTCGAGCAGTGAATCGATGCGATGCTCATGGCGCCATTTGAGCGAATCACAGAGCATGGCAAAGGCCTGGCTCACGTGCCAGTCGCGTGCTGACAAGAAACGCAAGATGGTCTGATAACTGGGCATACGCTCCAGATCATCGACACCATCCAGCATTTTTCGCAGCTCCAGCAGCTTGGACTCCTGCATTGGAGACAACTGGCCCAAATTGCGCGCTATAAAATCACCATCAAGTAGTATATCATGATGTTGTTCTGTGGTTGGCGATTTGGGTGCATCCAGTGGCGGCACCCAGCGTTCCACATGCGTAACACCCTCCTCCTCCAGCTGCCTAATGAAATACTCAATGATCTCCTTGCCCTTAAGCGTCGTTTGCGTATACTGTTTCATGCCCATTTTCTCCATGGAATGCTCAAAGCCAAAAAAGTTCTTAATATCCAGCGTTGCGGTCTGATCGAAGCAGGTCCACTCGGCATTATCCGGATGCGCATAATAGCGGCAACGCTCGAAGATCTCAATGCGCGACGAGAAACTCTCGTTGACCGCCTCGATGCTCAGCGTACGATTGGTCATGTCCAGATAATTGTGCTGCAGGAAGTACACAAAATCGACGCCGATCAATTTCTTAAAGATGTACGGCGCATCGACGGCCAATTTGCAGCGTCGACTTGTATTCCTCTTGGCCCCATTTTCCAGGCACTCATCCTTGACGACCTCGCAGTCCAGCACAATGGGCATTTGGGGGCATTTGGGAAAGCGACGCTCGTAGGCCTGAATAATGAGAAATATTATAGATGAAAATGAGTTGGATTTATTGCAGCTGTGATATCGGCTGGGTGCCAATGGGTTTGACCTTGAACAATGGCCAATTTACAGACATGTAAATGAACTTGGCCGAGGGCCACACAGGCTGTACACATATCCATATATATATATGTGGATATATGTATGTCGCACCAGCATCGCCAAATATTTGCAAAATAATTGCCAAGCTATAAAACATCTGTTTGTTTATTTACCCTTTGGATACAAACAAAAAAGTAGCTTCTGCTTTGAATATCAATTTTTTCAGTGTTTTTTTACCTGTTTTACAGCGAAATTAATGAAGCAATTCTTTTTTAAATTTACATAATTGGCATATAAAACCATTTTTAGTATAATAACTCAAGTATTTTATAACAATGAATCCTTTTAAGACCATCTTTAAGGTGTTTTTTAATCTAGAGCTCTAACGCAATTATATATAAAAACTTACTATATTTTAATTTATAGAGAAATTTACTTTTATTAAATTTAAAACAAATGGATTTATTGTAGATGAATTTGGCGCATAACAACTAAAAATTACATTAATACTCATTTCAGATTCATATTGTGCAATGAATATGAACTATTTTAAACTTCAATCAACTTTGAAGCCTTTATAGTGTCAATCTATTTACATATATTTATTATATTAATATATTTACTAATTTTAAAATGAAATATAAAGCATTGAATCATCACAAGGCAGCGAGACCGCGCATAATAAGACTATAAAACTTAAAATAGAAGTTTTTGTTCTAAACCTACACTTAATCCAAATTATTTTCATGACACATAAATCAAATACAAATATTTATGAATTGAATTATTATTTTTATTTAAATTGAATGTTTTTTTGGTTAAAAATATATTGATTAGCTAGGTGCCAAGATGTTTCCTAAAATAAATAATTTTGCATAACATACATTGCACAAATCTTTTATGGATTTTGCCAGAGAGTATTAAGCTAAACAATTTTTGAATCTTTATGGTTATTGCTCCATTCGGGGGCTCATTATCTCTTCAAGAGGCGTAAACAAACAACTACGGCAAAGCACTTTCTACGCCGCATTCCAAACAAATGTAGCAACAATTTAAATATATATATATCTGTATGTATGTTTATATAAATAATCAAGGAGGCGGTTCTGAATAATTTACCAATTTTACTGCGCAACACGGAATCTACAATTAGTTTTAATTTTTTAAATTCCAGCACATTTTTAATGCTTACAACGTTTGTTGAATGAACAAGGACACGGCACCGGTGTCCTTTAAAACTGTGAGTGCCAAGCGCTGACATTTTCGAGGTTCGCACGCCAAAGGATAATTAAGTCGGCTGTATAAATATTTAAAAAGTTCAAGGCATGCAGACGATGTGCCTGGCACGTGCTGTCAGTTGGCTGGGAAAATCTAAGGAATAGGACAACTTGTTGTCCTGCACCCCAATACTTTCCCTGTTGAGCGCTCAATTATTCAACAGCCGTAGAACGTGTGAAAATCCACATAAGCTGTGCTGAGTCGAGTTGAGCCAATGATTTATGTATATATGCCCAGAAGCAGCATAAAGCACACGTTCTCTCGCTCGACAGACTCTACCGATTTATACACTTTGGACTATTGCATGTTGTTGTTGCCAATGCTGTTCCAGTTGGCCAAGTTCGCATTGGCGCCTAGTCATATTAAATGCTAATTGGCTATTGAAAAGTTCGTTATATTTGCCAACTAACCGATTTGTTGACGCTTTTTGGCGGCCCTTAATATATAGAAAGTGTGCAAATGTTCAGCTGGCCCAAGTGGCGTATGCGTAATAACACTTCTGACTGTCACGATGACGGCTTGACGCTTATGCCAAATGGAAATTTATGGCCTTGAGTATTGCATTTACCCTGTAGCTGTTACGTCAATGCAAAACAAAAAGAAGAAGAAAAACATACCCGCAATTCCCACATTGTCTATTTGATGTGGATAAAAATAGGTGGCATTTGGGACACGTCTGTTGAATGGTAAATAAGGATTGCATCAATTACATTCAACAGCAAATGTATTTATGTTTTTAATACAAATGGAATAATTATACCGAAATGTGTAAATAAAAATGGGTGAACAACTATTGTACGTAACTGTTTTGTTTTTCATCTGGTCGAGCGGCTATAAATAGTTAATGATGTGAAAATTTATTTTAAACATGATAACATTATTTCAGGAAGCTTAATACCACCTGGTTGAAAAATTGATGCTCAAAGCTTTCAACTTTAGTCACAAAATGTGAAGTTTTTTATAAAAGCTATTGATACGAATTTGACCGATTTCAATAAATCCACACTCACGGCGGATAATGTGCGAAAAACGGAACGTTCAAATGTTAAGAACATGTTCAATTTTTGCCGTGCAAAGCTATTTTAAAAAGCTTTGAACCTGATAAGAAGGGCAAGCAGAGCTCGATGTTTATTAAATCTAATATTATACATTGTATAACTCTAATATTAAATATATTTAACATTTGATATTTCGTTTCGGTTAACTTTGCATTTTATATAAAATAACTTTAGATATTTTTTATTAAACGGAAATTAATAATTTCCCACCTTTTTACCAAGACCAGCTGATAAGATTTTTAATAAAAATCTTACTATTTTTTATTGTATAACGCATAATTTCCGTCGTGCGCTCCATTCAGAATTCTGTCAAAGTTCAATATTTTTTATCTTTATGGCATTCATTTAGACAGTCTGGGTTAAATTCATTCGAATGTCATAAATTCTAAACTGTATATAATCTAGACAGCGTTTTATACACTGTACGCGTCAAAAACGTGATATATACTATGTACTATATACTGCAAACGCTTTATGCTTAAAGCGATTATTTTACTGTTAAGCCAATTAGTTGTTAAAAGCAGCGCGCAATGAATTCGCATTTTCTACGATGGCTTTTTTCTATTCATTCTTGAGTCAATGACATTTGCCTGTTGGCCTCTGTATCGCCGATAGAGCAACTGTTGCACCCAACGTCAAATGCAAACCACTTAATTCAAACTGCTAAATTTGTTTGTCTGCATCACTCAATTATCGCACAATTTGCTGGCCCAATAAGTTATGCAAAATTTAATTAAGTTTACGGCTTCTGCGTTCTATTTGCATAGATATAACTAAAATGTTGCCCAGCCGTTTATCGTACAAATAAAGCCAATTAGTTAATAGTGCTGATATGCTTCCAAGTCATCCATCCTAATGTTATCAACCGATAAATACCCTGACGAAGGGCATTTAATTTGTTTTTTCACAAAATTTGCAACGTATTGTAAAAGTTATGTTGTTGCTGCAGATAACAAACGGAGACAGTATAAAAATTTACTTGGCTTTAAATAGTATGTCAGCTACAATATTTAATAAACAGTTAGGTAAAATTAGATGTGTTCTGGTTTTAAATTTCTATAACAATCAACATTTCAAAAACTCAACTTAAAATTGTGGACTTGTAGGTTTAAAAGGATGCAATATTTGATTTGAAATTTCTTTAATTACTATTTAATTCTTTTTTCGTTTTAATTGAAAAGAATTACTATGATTAAACTTTCTAGAGAATTCGTTAGTTGTATTCAATTTACAGCATGCTTGGTTATTTTTATAAATCTTCGCAGGGTTTTATATTATATTTATAACAATTAAAAGAAACCTCTACCACTTCCGCAAGTAAACTTATTCTATATCAACATAAGTCGCCGTGCTGTCTGCCATTTCTATGCAATGTGATCCATTGGAACATACGTCAGAGTTATCCGAATCGGATTACTATATTAGATAGCTTTCACAAGAAAAATCTGAACGAAACTTGTCAATTAAGAGTGTCGCTATGTTCCCAACGTGTCTGCAAAATATTATCTATGTCGGACCACTATACTAGCTCCCATAGGCACAGTCGGTCGAGAAGTGAGTATGATAAACTTTGAACTTTGCATAGAATCAAAATATCAAAATATGAACATCCTTATTTAGGAAGAATCGCTTCAAATTCCAGTTTTTGTAATCAAATGGAGTTAACTATAGCGATCATCTTTCCTACATACATATGTATGTCTGCAAGGGTATTTAATCTTCGGCACTGCAAAGATAACTGTTTTTCTCGTTTTCTATTTGTTGTCTGCCTTTCATTTGGTTGATTACAGTAAATTGTATGCAATGGGTCCATAATCGCTTATTTCCTGTCTGTCGCTATGTGAGGCGGATCTCCAATGCAAAACACGAACTGGGCAGCTGACTATCTTCGTTACACTCCTCCCAATCCCTCCCCCCACAATGTGAGGCCAGAAACGCGGCGTTCCATTCATGAAATTACATACGTTATTCAATTGAGCGAGGGAGAGAGAGAGAGAGAGCAAGACACAGAGAGCGCCAAGGTTAATTTTATTTATTTGCGACGGCAGCTGACAGCTAAAAGAAAAGGTAAATGCAGGCGGAAGGAACGCAGCAGCTGGATGAAAAATGATTGAGCAGAATGCAGCGGAAAAACAACGACAGCTGTGCTTAATTAATTGCATGTAAGATTTTTTTGTTTTATAAAATGAGTTAAGATAGTCACGCGTCTGGCGCATGCACATACACACACACGCACACACAAACACACGCACAAAGGCACACTCACGGAGCGGGGGCGGTCTGGACGACACGCCTACTGCAAATAAGATACACACCTTCATAACGAGCTCAAAGGGATATTTGTAGACGCGCACGGGCGATTGGAATTTTTGCACCATTTTGTTGCCTTTATTGTTGCTTTTGCTGTTTTTGGCACGTGACACTGGTTAAAAATCAATTTTTGTAATTGTCTTTTCTATTGCACTTTTTTATACACACCCGCACACATACATACGCGCCAAAATGCGCCACTAATTCGCACTCAAATTTCGAGCAATTTTGTAATTTGTTGTTGTTAACAACAGTTGAGACAATTTTAAAATAAAATTTTTGTTTTGTTGAAGTGTAGTTAAAATTCGTTTTTTTTTTGTGTTTCTTTACAGCCCCAGCGTTTGTTGTGCTTGCAACTGCTGCAGCTGGCTGAAAAGAAAGCCTTTCTTTTTTTGTGTACACTCCGCGAATGTTTGACTGTTTTTGTTAGAGATGTCGCAAAAGTATCGATCTATCGATAAGAGTATTGAGTTTACACGAATGTTAAATAACGATTTGTTTGGCGATGAATTCTGTTAAGCTACAGCGCGTACGATTTTTTTCGTTTATTTTTTTAAATCAAAGTAGACTTCATTTAAATTATAACATTTCTTACGTAATTAAAAGAAATTTGTTTATTAATAAGTATTATGGATGCGGGTCGACGGCCATGCAGCATGCGTGTTTGTGTCACGTACATTTTTACCTTTACGCTACTTGTTCTGTTTTTCTATAATTTAATGTGGAATAATAGAAAAAGTATGGCGGGCCTTTCGCGACTGCAGGAGGATGTTAACTGTATATCGGTAAATATTTATGTGTAATGTATGTGTAACACCACCAACAAGACCGCTCTAGTCGGGAGTGCTCGACTAACAGATACCGACTAGAGCACTCTTACTTGTTTTTTTTTTTATATTTTTTACATATTTTAAATGGGTAAAGGGAAAATAAAATGTAAATTGATCGGCTTTATTTTTCGACCTTACAGCAGACACTAAAAGTGGACTGTTCGGGGCAGAAGTATCCAAACACGCCGATGAGCTCCTCCAAGGTCTGTGATTCACGGGAACTGAACGCTTGCGTGGACACGCTGATCAAGCGGAAGCTGGGCACCATTATGGATGATGTTTATAACCTGAAGAAACAAGTTATGGATGCCGGATGCAAAGACGCACAGGCTAATCCAGCGACACCAAGTGCGAGCGCGTTGGCATTGTCGCCGACTCGCATCAACTATGCATCGGAGGAGCTGGGTGCTCGCATTATTGGCGCGTTGGCCAAGCCAATTGCCGATAGCAATTTTCTCAAGAATTTGCTGGGCTTGGAGTTCACCGCCAATCCACCGGTAAATATGTTGCGGCCAAGCATATTGCCGGGATCGTGCTTCGGTTTTCGCGGCGCCGAGGCAACGGTCTCCCTGCGGCTGGCCAAGGCTATAATCCTGGAGGAGATCAGTCTGACGCATGTGCCCAAGGAGATGACGCCCAGCGCTTGCGTGGATAATGCGCCCAAGGATTTTGAGGTTTTTGTAAGGTCCTTACGAGTTCATCACTAACAAAGGAACATTTAGATGCGATGATGTGCGTGGCAGGTTCCACGGCAACTTCGGCTTTGCTCGGCTCCTTGGTTTGCTCACGCTCTCCCAGAACAAGAGAGTAAGCGAGTTTAGCGAGCCACTATCGAGAGAGCCACTGGTTACGCAACGAATTTTGAGCTCTTAACATTGTGACATCACAAAATCGTTTGTATGAAAATATCACTTTCGCTCTTAAAGTCACATAACAACTACAGTAGGCTATTTATCTTAATAATAGATCAGAGATCTGTATTATTTGTGCACACCGCCCACTGAGTGCTTGACAGTTCTATTTTATCTATATATCTCCCTCAGTTTTAAGATTATATGTTTGACACTTTTTTTAAATTACTGATAACCTCAAAGTATGCACACAAATTTCTTTGGTCAAAAAACTATATATCTCCATAAGTTTTTAAGCTGGATACAGTACATTTTGCAAACAGACTAAAAATCAAGGATAATATATGCTCACTTGGGGCGATTAAAACCGCGAATAACCCAAACTAAGAACCTTTCGACTGTTTTAGGCTGTTAATATGCTGTGAACGAGTATTGCGCAGTCTTCCTTGTTATTAGCACCCAGTGTTGTCCAAAAACATCAAAGCATCGGACTATAGTTTTATATAGATAGTATACAAACTAGAAATCGAATGCGTGCCAATTGGAACGTAATCTAAACGTCTGACGTCACACTCTCTAAAATCCCGCTCTTTTGTTTCATGAATGTATTGATGTACTTTGTTTAGTGGTTTCTATTAAAAACATTCTCTCATAATAATAAAACTTGTTTTTTCTAGGGCCTGCGTCCGGATAGCAACAATAAGGAGCTACTAGGTCGTTGGGTATATGAAAATGAGCCTACGAAACGAACGCAGAACTATATTGTCAAACATAAAGAGGTCTTTCGAACATTGGTTTTTACCTTTAATTCAAATCATGGCGGAAATTCCACCTGTATATATCGGTAATTACCATTGTTTGAGTAAGAAGTTATTAATAATCAAGTTTAACAATTCTTCATACGTAGCGTGGAAGTATTCGGTAGAATACCATAGAGAATATTGAATGTTGAACGTTTGAAAAAATTGTTAAATGAGTTTATAATTAAAAGTTACAGTTTTTAATTTAAGAGCTAAAATGTTATTTACAGTTACTGTAACTGCAATAATTGATCTATTTTGTGTACATTTTAATTTATAACAGATAAATTCAAAATATATATGTATATATTGTTACCGCGCGACTTAACAGTTTCATTGAATATTGCGACTGCGACTCGCTACTTGCGCGTACTTTTAACAGTACTAGTAAGTGTTAGAGGAGGGTACACTTTTAACTATCGCCCATCTCTAAGGTGTAGGCTTAAAAGTTAGACATGAGCGATAACGATTATCGTTTTGGTTTTGGCAAAGATAAAATTGAAATAAATAAGTTAAAACACGATGGCTTGTGGCGATTTAATCTGAATAACAACAACAATCTTGTGGCGTGCAACACGACACTGAATTACGGCGGCCTCGATGGCGAGGAGCAGGCAAAGCTGCAAAGGACCATGGCAAAAGCGAAACAGAAACAGACAGCAGCAGCAGCAGCAGCTGCCACAGCAACAACAACAACACAGCAGCAGCAGCAGCAGCAACAACAATGCCAATACCAACAGCTACAACAACAACAACAGGAACAACAACGATAGGCGCTGTTGCTGTTACGCCCACTTGTGTCGCACACATCGAGGACGAGGGCGGAGGAGACGCAAGCGACGGCGCTGCAGCGGACGACGATGACGGCGACTGCGCTGCTGCTGCAGCGTGCGCAGATATAGACACCAGTGATAAGGCAAGTGACTGTTTTTTTTTTTCGTCTCTATCTCGCATTCTGCCTGCCATTGTTTTGCTTTTTTTTGTTTGTTTGTAATAATGCAATTTTTTCGCTACAGCTAAATGGCATTGGGATTGGCGCTGGCGCTGCCTACGCGCTGACTGCGCTGCCGCCGCTGAATTGCGAGCTGGCAGCTGCCTCCGCACTCTCGCCCACCGATGCGGCCATTGGCGGCCTCAGCTCCAGTCGCACCTCGATGAACAACTCCACTGAGAATCTGAGCTATGCCAGCGATAATTATTATGCCGACGATCTCATACTGCTCGACGACGATGACGACGACGACGTCGAGGCCGAGGAGATATCACTCAATTCGGACGACTGCGTCTATGCGTATCGCGGCGATGCCGCTGACTTTGACATGGCGGCGCTGGACGCCAGCACTGGCCGAGGCGGACGCAATTTGGACTTTGGCCTCGTGCGCGACGATGAAACCGATTTCCTAGAAATGGACTTTGAGCCGGATCCATCCTCGGAGCTGGAGTTTGCAGCCAGCGCACAGGAGGCAGCAGCAGCCGCCGCAGCCGCAGCTGCTGCAGCAGCGGGCCACGCGAATCTGCTGCTCATGCAGCGCGATTACAGCCAGCTACAGAGTGGCCGGCACATGGTCACGCCCACACAGCCACGCCAGCTGTATAGCTCGCCGATTGAGGAGCTGCCGCTCCCGCTGCCACTGCCGCCGCCGCAGGAGGCACTGCAGCGTTTAAGCAAGAAATTCGCACGCATTAGCCTCAACCTAGATCAGATCAAGGCCGATGCGGATGCCGGCTCGGATTTGGATGTGGATGAGCTGCTCTGCGGCGGCGGCGGCGGCAAGGATGATGAGGATTTTGTCGATGCGACCACTGCAGATGCCACCACGCTCGCACACTCTCTACCGAGCACTTTGGCCTACAGCAGCTTCAGTCGCAGCACAAGCGTGCCCAGCGAGCACACACATGCAACCGAGGAGACGTGCAACTCGAAGCTAACGGGCGCCAAGCCCAAGCGCCTGAGCACGCTCTCCAACTCCTCATCTCTGGTGTCCGCCTCGAAAAGCAGCGTCTCCTCTTCAAAGTCGCGCCGTTCGCAGCCCAGCTACGATGAACGCTGCTACAGCTGCACCGATTTTCGTGCCGTCTCCTCGCAGCATCAACAGCACCAACAGCAGCATCAGTCGCATCAACAGCCAGCGGATGTGGCGCCCATGCTGGTGGCAGCGGCGGCTATGGTGGCCGCCAGTGCGGCCATGGCCAGCAATTCGACAAAATTTGATTTGGGCAGCGGCGAGGAGACCTGCCTCGACTGCCTGGAGAAGGAGTTCCTGGCCAATACCATTGGCAAGGCGCTCGATCTGAGCACCTGCTCCAAGTGCCGGCGACGCATCGGCGGTCGCGGCAGCAGCCTATCGCTCTACACACGCGCCGAGCAGACGCGCTGTCGCAGCGGCTCCCCGGGCTATTTGGATGAATTTGGGGGTCTCTTCAGCTGGCATAATGCGGCCGGCGACATGGGTCATTACAACCAAAGGTTTATTTCGTGTGATAATAATTTTGGCGGCATGCAGGTGAGTGAAAATAGAAAATAGAATATAAATAGTGAATAGAAAATAGTTGTAACTATTTAAATCAATTAATATTTACTTTCATTTAAAATGTCCATTATAATTTAGACATAAACGTATTATTTTGAGGTGTGTCGAGATAATATTGCGAAACATTTGTGCTTATTTTGAAAGAGAAACGCAAACGACTAAAACTTATTAATATTTAAATAAGTTTTTATTTTAAGGTGGATCGAAACTTTTATTTTATGAATCACCATGATATAATTCCTTTTTATTTATTTATACTAGTATATACAAAATATGTTTGTTTGTTGAAAAATCATGAATACGCCAATTCTGTTTTACTCTAATATTTTATAGAAAAGAAAATACGAATGTCAAATTATCCATTGCTTTATCTTTTGTTTTTATTAAATGTTTATTAAATGTGCCTACCTATAATATTTTATTTTGTTTATAAATATTTATTTTATTTATTTGATTAAAAATTAGGTATCTATTATTTATTATAGTTTTTGTAATAAGCGAACGTTTTTGTTAAGTTTGATACTCGTTTCTTTATATAACTGTATAAAGATATATTTTTATGTTACAAAAACAGATGCTTCAACTGTTTTTGATTTTAATATTAAAAGCTCTATAATATTTTAGGATTTTACCATATAGATAACTACTACATATTTGAATGTTGCAACATTTTAAATTTCAAATGGTATATTTGGTAACATAAATTCCACTTTTTTTATTTTACGAATTCTTATAATGTCTAAATTTCTGACTAAAAATGAACAGCTCATTGAAAGTTGCTATTTTCACGTTGATTGCATTTGTAATAATCGTTTCTTTTGTATTTATGTGTACTTAATTGGAACAGCTGCTCAAGCAAAGCTTTTCGACTGAACCGCTGGTGGCGCGCTTGTCCACGGCGCACCTGAGTGAGGAGCATCTGGTGCAGGCGCTGGACAAACTTCACATTTCCTACAATGCATCTCTGTTGCATGCCTATTTTGAGCAACTTGCAGCGCCGTTGCCATCCCGGATCACCGCTGACGGCAATCTTAAGCAGCTGCTGCTGCATGTCTCCAAGCAGCAGTGCAACCATCGCAAGCTCAAAAAACTGATCGAGTTGATCACTCAGCAACAGCCGCAGCAACAGCAGCTCAATGTGCAATTCAAGCGGGTTAGTAATAACCAAACAATGTATTCTATATGTACATGTTTAATAATTAATGTCAATTGTCTTGCAGACCAACGCTGGCCACGCGGTTCTGGTGCCCGTTAAGGTAACTGATATCTTGGCGGTCTGGAAACGCCATCGGGATCTCTACGTGCTGCGGCAATTGGATGCGCGCTTTCATCGAGCCAATGTGCTAGGTGAGCGCGAATTGAATAAACCCAACTGAAATCCATTTAACCAAATCCATGTACAGGCAAAATTGGACACATTGTGCGGCAGGCACAGCAGCAACAACAGCCAGCGGCAGCGGCAACAACATCCGCCTCGGCTGCGGCATCAACTTCAAACTCGTCAACGCGACTTGCGCTGCCAGAATTTATAATGATACCACAGTATTATGCTAGTGGTGAATTGACATTGACGCGCAAATGTTAAACGCCGCCACACACACAATTCGACACATTCACACACACACTCAACATAAAATGTTTATGCGTAGCTGCATTTTGTAAATTTTCAATTTGAAATTCTTGAGACGCAACGCTGCAAGTTATACAGGGCTGTTCCATAGCAAATCTTATGTCATTAATATTTATTTAAAAATATCAATTGACGACACACAAAGTTGTTCCAAACCAAATCAGATGTTTAAACTAATGAAATAATTATAATTTTAATCATAACATGATAAAAGCTGGCTATAAGTATCATGTTTTCTCATATTCAAATTTTAAATTATGTGTTTCCTTTGAGACTTTCAAAAAATCCTGCTTCTAAACTTCTAAACTTCTAATGCTCCAGTAAAATAATCTGCATAAAAGATCTCGATTATATTCATGATATCAGCTACCTATAACCACTAAGCACATAATACTCTCAGCACACATTTTGTTAATTTTTTATATTCCTGGATGTTTTATAAGCTTAACAAAATATTCTGCCAATTTAATTGTGTTTAGGACTCTTTCGTAAAATCCAATTTCTAGTCCCGTTTGGAAATAATGTTCACCTAAAATAATCTACGTATAGTTCGAATATATATGTATGTATTTCCTCTGGGACTTTTTCAAAATATCCTGCTTATAAATGATATGCAACAAAAAGAATTTACATAAAAAAGTTCGAATATATTCAAGTACATATTGTCATCAGTTCAAATGATTAAAAGTGATTTATATATATTTTAAAGTATACTGAAAGTAATTCACTAATGAATTTATATGAAACCGGCCGGAACAGACCCGATTATGTTCAAATTGCATTTGAATGCCAATGCTGCCTACTTACACATTAAAAAATGAAATAAACAAGAAAGCCCAACAATTCACGCTTTGGCAGCTACGCATAAACGATAGCAAAAATTGTAACGCAGCAGCTGTTGTTGCGGGAGGAAAGGGTAGGGATTAAAAGTTAAGCGCGTATATGTGTGTATGTGTTATAACGTTAATCACAATAACCGTTAATCGATTTGCAATATTTATATAAAACTACCATATACTATGTGTACATGTCACGCCCCACTAACGTATATCACAATATATACACACATACCATACCGTACATGCATATAATAAGCATATATATCATATTATATATATATTTACATATGTATAGCGTATATATAGCTTAGCTTGTATACTAATTACATAATAAACTAAGTAGTCAAGTAAATTCGCACACACACATAGAGTTTATGCGGCGCTTTAAACATGATTAACTAGTTGATTGTAATCATATAAAATTATTCGAATGCGAGCACTTGGAGCATTCCCGGCATTATAATATACTCAATTATTATTTTAGTTTCAATTGTAATCACGGTTGTAAACATGTTTTATTGCGTCCGTGTAAACGTTGTCACACACACACAGACACCCACACCCACACGCACTCACTTATTACATTTCATAGCGAAGACGCAGTTCAGCCTCAACTCCCCGGACACCTCAAATAATCGCAACGGTGAGAATAATGTTTTGTTTTAATAAAATTACGCTTTATTAATATTACATTTTATTCATGTGCTTCTAACTTTAACTCGACAAATGATTTCTACAAAAAGTTTTAGGCTCGATTTTTATTGATAGCGTTGCTGCTGCTGCTGTTGTTGTTGCTGCTGTTGCTGCTGCTGCTGGCGTCCAGCGTTGTAGTAGCCAGGCGGCCCACCACCAGCCGGTCCTGGTCCTTGTCCCTGTCCCATGTTTGGCGGCATGGGCGGTGGCGGCGCCGCTGCCGCATAGTGTGTCGGCGGCGGCGGCTGCTGTGTCCAGGCATTGGCCGCATACGGCGGCATGGGCACAACAACAGGCGGTGGCGGCGGCGGAGGTGCATGGTACATGTGATAGTTGCCAGCATTATTGTTCAGATTGCTGGGCGGCAGTGGCGCCCCACCAACCGAATTCGGCGTTGGCAGCGGCAGTGTCAGTCCATCGCTCGGCGGCGGTATCGAGACAACGACGACGGGCACAGCGCTGGCCAGCGACTTAATGCTCTGTATGTTGTTCAGCTCCACGGCAATGATGCCGCCATTGCCACTTGGCTGCGACTGTGACTGGGGCGGTGGCGGCGGGCACTCAACGTTTGTGTTCAGCAGCGTCAGCATTTTGACGTTCGTTGTGGGACTGTCGGCGCGGCTGGGCGGCTTTTGGGGGGGCTGTTGGGCTCCTGGCCCTCCTTTTGCGTCGACTGATACAGATCGAGCACTTGGTGGCAGATGTCCTCCAGTATCTCCATGGTCACGTTCGAAACGAACATGTCCCACCAGCGCTGATGCTGCGGCTGTCGTCCCAGCCAGTCGAGCACCGTAAATTTGCTCAGCTTGCTGGCCAAATGGATGAGGGCAACGGCAATGATCTCCGGCTCCCATTGCAGGCAGACGACGGTGCTAAGGGAATCGTTGACAAAATTCCATGCCATTTGGACCATTTTCTGTAGCTTCTGTTGATCGCCCTTGAAGCATTTGGCGTACTTGAGCAGAAATGTGTATGGATGCTCCACCTGCAGATCAAACTTGATCGTCTGCAGCAATATGCGCTCCAGTGTCATTACCTCCTCCTTGGGATCGTCGCCGAACGAATAGAAATAGTTGTCGTTGAGTATGCCGCGTGCCGTTTTGATGATGTCGCGGCACTTCTTTGGCGTCTCCTCCACCTTGCCGGCGAGGAATAGGCAACAGCAGGCGGTGACGTAGCGTGGAAAACTCTTAAACGAGTGGAACATGTAGAAGCGATGAAAGTAGACGACGCCGGTAGCCATCGTGTTGTGCCCGAGGCCCATTTTGGTGCCGCATTCCATGATGAAGCGGGCGCCTTCCTTGCGGTAGCGCCGTTCCGTTTCATATGTAACGCCATCCAGAATTGAGGGTGTTTCACGTAGCTCCTTTTTGTCATAGTACCAGCAAGGCATCTTATTCCAGGGCCAATATTTTATTTTTTTATGGTTGTTAATACTAACAAAAAATTAGGCAAAATTTGTGCATTTTCATGTGTCATTTTTTAGGGCGTTTGACATATTTTACGGCATGTGGCAACGCCGAAAACCCATAATCAGCTGCTGTGGCTGCACAGTGTGACCAGGTTTGATTGCACGGCTTAGCGCGTTTTTGCTTGTGTTTCTATTTAAAAAAAAAAAGAAAACAAAAATGTTTAATTCGTTTTTGTGCCCTTATCTCGACACCGTCAGCATTATGTGGGGTATGTTAACGTTGAAAGTAATCTTTAAGCTTAATAAATTGCATGCGTTTACTAAATATTTGCCTTAATTGCGTCTGCTTCTCAGCCTGGCACGATTTTATTGGGTGAGTTGACTTTCTACCACTTTTTTTTGTTTTGTTTATTGGTTTGCTGCCGGCGCCGCCTGCCGCAAATGGCACTACCTGTTGCCAGTTGCCATGGCCAACGCTTGGCCAATTAGCCGCAATGCCTTGGCTTAGTTGAGGTAACTACTATTTTTACAACCAGCCTTTCCAGTTGTCGTTAGCTTAAATATGCTCCACTCATTGCGCCGAGTGCAGACGACAAGTAATGCGGTCAATGCGGCCGCGCATAGCCGTCTAACAGGAATTTGGTTATACTCCTCCTCCTGCTTCTCCTTCAGCTTACCAATTTCCGTCATATATGCCGCCCACTTTTGTCGCGTTGGGCGCACTTTGTTTTATACCCTGTACCCATTTACAAATGGGTAAAAGAGTGTACTAGTTTTGTGCAGAAGTTGGCACCTGTGACCCTAAAAAGAAAATATATTCAAGATATATATAGTTATAGAAGTAGAGAATGGAAGTTTCGTTTTCTAAGTTCCTCTATATTACTCGTTAATTTCAAATTGCTAACATCGATAAATACCGGTTTTTGAACCGGCAGAGACTATAAGAAGTACAGACACCAAATTTGGTATGAAAGTTCACGTTTAGTATAAATATAATCAAGGCTGCAAATCGGATTAGAAACATTTCTAAAGACATGAACTAATCCTTGGACCAAATAAGTTGCAAAATCTTTCTAATCTGAACCCGAATCGCTCCTTTTTTCCTTTAAATTGGTTTGGTTGTTGCTATTAGTACTTACTAGAATTTTTTTTAAGAATGTCTTCTAACTCTAAATAAGATGAACTAAAAAATCAAACCAAATCCAATTTTTTAATGTGGAAAACCAGCTTCACGAATCGAACCTAAAGGCATAACGTTGGTTCGAACCATAAACCGAATTAATGACATAAAAATTATTTTACGTTTTGGATACCCGCCACCGTTACCCACAAAATTGAAAAAAAAACAAACATTTTATAAATATTGCCCGGGGCCTTAGTATACATATTTGTGGCCACTTGGAGCTGGTTGCAGGGTATTCCCTATCCGGGCACTCTCGACTAGAGCATTCTTGTTTTTTTGTTTAAAATTTGTTTCTTTGTGCTTTGCATAACAGCTGCATTGCAAAATGCCAAAACTGGTTTCCATTGCGCCCTGAGGAAGAGAATAATGTGCGCCCTGGGGAGCACCAGGCTGCCATTCCAGAGCCAGAGCCAGAGCCAGAGCCAGAACCAAGTCAGCAGCTTTGCGGCTAAATATATTTCTAGTCAATCCATGCGCTATTGCATAGCATTGGGTTTGTCTCACATTTCATAAACAATTTGTATGCACAGTTGCAGTTGCGTCTGCATTTTTGTTGTCTTGGCCGCAGTGTTATTAACCTTGCTTAGCGCTTGGAGCCTGGCTGCCTCCTTGGGGGCTAGCAGACAGGTCCAAGTTAATCAAATAGAATTGTGCCGGTCCGGGCAGCATAACCAGTTTCTTGATATTCTTTTAGCTTTTACTTTGTCCGATCGCACGCTCTCGGCCGGGTTTGCTTGCGCTCGCTCTCTCCCGCTCGCGCTCACGCTCGCTCTCTCTCGCTCTTTCTCTCTCTACCTGGGTACACGCTTTGGGCCGTTTAAGACACGTTTGCAGCTTCGCTGCGCTTGACGCTGCTCGGCGCTTTTCAGTCACTTTTGAAACGTCGTCAGCGTCGCCAGTTACCAAGCGGATCGCGCCAGCTGGCAACAACAACAGCAACAGCAGCAACACCACCACCAACAACAACAACAACAACAACAGCATTCCGTCCAGTTCACTTCGTAGTTGTTATTTTTTGTTATATCTTAATGCGCGTTCGTTTCGGACTACGGCTCTGCAAAAAGATAAATAAAGAAAAGAAATAAATCAAAGGAAAAATAAATAAATAAAAAGTGTGCTAAACAGCAAAAGAAAAAGAAGTGCTTGCCTAGGCATAAAAAGTTTTTCAATAATACAATAGCTAGAAAGAAATACAAGAAAAGAAAATGTGCTATAAAAAAGTTAAAAAGTAACCACAAGCTTTGTATCGAGCGCGCTATCTCTCTCTCTCTCTCTCCCTCACTCGCTCATTTTCTCGCTCTATCTACAAGCGTACTCCTACTCCGCCCCACCTAAGCTTCGCTCTACTGCTTGCATTCCTTGGAATCATTCTATGTGGATTATCGTTACGAATCAACAAAAAATAAAAAACAAAATCATAAAACATTGCGTTTTTGGAATATTTTTTACGTTATACCTCAGTCTATAACGCTAAATAAGTGAGTATTTTTTATACCTTTTGTTGTACTTTATGTTGTTGAATTCTTATTTATAAACATATTTAAAAAAAATTTAATTCCTTTTTTTTAATTTTTTATCACTTAATAAGGCGTGTATTAAAAAGGCAGAAGAGGATATTTTCGTTCCATAGGTCCATTGGGGTGTTAAAGAGATATTGATTTACATTTGGAAATTTAGGTATATAAATATGTATATTTTTTTCGAATACCCTCATTATAAATATTAATATTTATCAGCGTTTATAAACAGTTTATATCTTTTCTTGTATTATAATTTTAGGTATAATTTAGGGGACTAAATTTTAGGGCTAAAATTTGAATTTGGTATAAGCAACTATTTAAATAGCATAACTTTAATATTTTCATTTGTATTGGAAGTATAAAAGTTTATCAGAAATTAATCTTTCATTTCATTTTTCTTTGCTTTCTTTTGTCTGTATATATTTCGGTTGGTAGAGGATATCATCGAGTTAATCACACTCGATTAAAGTATTTATATCCGTTTTTTTATTATTTTGTTTCTTTTTATAATTGTTATAAACATAATATATCAATGTTTTGCATTGTATATATTAAACAGCATGTTAAGCAGATGATTCAGTTCTGTACCTCGTTCTGATCGGGCCAATAAGCTTTCCCACATGCTTACGTTGGAAATTAGCGTTGTTGCAGCTTTGTTCGTGATTTATCATCGACGCTCGAATTTCGCTACAAAAGTCATCGCTGTTGTTGTTGTAGTTGTTGTTCATATTAAGTGTTAAGTGTTTGGCGATTAGATCATCCATGGGGCGCGTCAAGCCGCTTAGGCAAGTTAATGAGTATCTTGGCCCGCCTAGACGCGAGGCAAGGCCGTTAGAGCCTGGCTCAGTCGAGCCGCGAGTTGATTGAACCTGCCACACAGCATCCGAGCATGTGGCAAGTTGCAAAGGGTAGCAAAACGAATGAAAACTGTTGCTACAGTGCGCACTATAATTATAGACACTAGCCTACATTTCAGTTTATTAATGATGTTTTGTTTGTTTTTTTGTTTTAAATTTTGAATTAGCTTCAGACAGCATTTAAATTTTTAATTGAAACAAAAAATCAATGCTGTGATTCATTTGTCTTATACGGAAAATATAGCATTAAAATATACTATACAACTATGACGAACCCTTATAAGATATTAGTCAACTTATTTCGTGAGCTCAATCCACAGTTTTCTACAAACTATAGCTAATTATAGTCAAGGCCGTTTAAAATTACTGCTATATGTAATCATTATACTACATAGAAATTGATCAGTTTCGATTTTCTTAAGCGTTATTTATGAGTATATGTATTTCCATTTTTCTGCACTTTCAAATTTAAATTTTATAAAATTAAAATTATAAAAGTTAAAAGCAAACTGATTATAATAATTATAAATTGTTTTGGGGGAAATATCATTAATCTTGATATATTATGTTCATATTTACTGCTAAGGTTTTTATTTTAAATATTCGGACTCTTAAACAGTTTTCATTTACTAACATATTATTTTGTTAAACTAATGGGAATAGTTTTTTAAATAAACTAATTATTATGGTATATAATAATTATGTTAGAAAATTTTTATAATTGATTTTGAGCGTATTTTTGGTTTTTGTGAGGAGTTAAAAGAAAGGTTTTAATGTCATACTGTAACCCAAAAATATTCAGATAGTAAATATTGATTAATTTAATTATCAAAAAAATAACTGAGAAGTGGAAGTTGTGTGATTTGCCTATTACAAATAATAACATTTTAATAACATTTTTATTTAGTATATGTCATGTGGGTTTTATATAGTACTCGGCCTTTATTTGTTACGAGCTGTATTATTTATAAATTGATATAGAAACTTGTTCTAGAGACGATATGTAATATTAAAAAATAAAATTAATACAAATATTTTATTAAACAGTACGCATTTTATGTATCTATATAAACATACACATATATACATTTTTGTTTTAATTAGATTACATTATCTCATTATTACAGATATATTATCTTCATTGCTATTATATTACTCATTGCTATCCTTTGTTTATTATCATCATTATTACTATTATTGTTTATTATTAATATTATTCTTACTATTATAAATACATTTATTATTATATTTAATATTTTTGGAATGTAGAATTTAATTCTATATAAAACAAAAAAAAGTAAGGCCACTTAGCCAAGCTGCCAATGAATAATTTTTTACATATTAAATGAATTAATGAATATATTTAACATTTATGTATATTAAAACTTGACGATTCCACTAACTGGTTCAAGCTGTGAATAATGGTACTATAATGGTATTTGTGATATAATTTCCATATGATAATATATTCACTTGTGCATATGCCTGATATGCTTAACTATTTGATGAGTCTATTTTGTTATCCCTCATAGTAGCATAATGCAGTAGCCTATTCACATTTTCCTATTTGTATCTCGATTTCGCACACTGTTCACAATCTCCATTGTTTTTGTTGTTGTTGTTGATGATGTTGTTGCTGTGTTTAACCATCCCGTGTTGATGTTTGTGTATTAGGCTGTTGAGTTGTGTGCTTGAGGCTTTACTTTCCACAATATGTTAACAATTTTGATTGGCAATGCGATGCGTGGTGTTTGCATTGTTTTAAGTCGATGCCGTCGGATCTGTTGCATGTTGCAAATTGCAACTGCAACAATGCGGCGCTGTAATTGTTTTGGCCGCCGCCAAGCGTAACCAACAGCCCAATCGAGCGGCGTTGAACTCGCCGCAAAACTTTGAAACTACAAAAAAAAACGTATTTTCCGTACAATACACATTCTTGGCCACCTCAAAAGATGGATGGATCTATGTAAAGAGACCGCGGCAAGATAGAGTTGATGCTGTGGAGCTCTCAGAGAGATAGAGAGAGAGGGAGATAGAGAGAGATGGATAGGCAATGTACAACGCACAACGCACTCGACGTGGCCATAAATCACGCGTGCCTTGGCCATATTTGTGGCTCAGTCGCGGGCCACAGCCCATCAAATGTCAGCTACCTTTTAAGTTGCTTTTTATTATGTATATAGAAGTTGTTTTGCCCATATATGTAACCAGAAAAGTGCTTGTAATTTTATTTTGTTTATATTTTTTTCTTCGTTTTTTTGTTTTGTGCCTCTTACAAGTTCCTTGACGCATCTGAACCTCGGCTTGATAATTACCCCAGAAACCAGCTAAAAGCCATTTGAAACATAACTGTGCCTATTATGATATGACGGCTATGACAGCTGCGTAAACAATTCGACGGTTTTGGGTGATTACTTTGTTTCCCTTTTCACCATTTATATAATTTGGTTAAACTTGTTTTTTTTTTGTTTTTGTTATGCTATTTAATATGTTATGTGTTTACTGCAAAAAGTTGTGCATGCTTCACTCATTGAATTTCATTTAGTGTAAAAAAGCTGCAGCCTTAGTAATTTAAGTTCTGTTAAATATTTTTCTCACTAAATGTTTTGTTTATGTTTTAAACAACTTTTGCTTTTTCAAATTGTGTTCAAAGCTGTGGCTTTCTTTATGTAGAAATTCCATTTATTTATTGACTCTCGATTCTATACAAACTGGAAAGGCTTTTTGGTTTATTACAGAAAAATTTCTTATGGGAACCCAAAGTACCAGTGTACGTGAACTAGCTAATACCATAAGAAATTTATGTGTTTTTTTTAATTTAAAACCCTGAGTATTTTTAATCGATTGCTTACATTAATATTAGTATAAAACGCCCTTTATTATTCGGCAGTAATTATTTTTGCGTTTGCCGACCATGTATTCATTAATCTCGATCGTCCAGATCAGACTACCAAGTTATCTGCCTTTTTTTATTTTATGTTTAGAGATAAACAGTTGAAAAATTTAATCAAATGCTTCTGTTAAAGTTTTAATTCTTCCATGCTTTTCGACCCAAGGTTCCACTGTACATCGGAATGTTAGATTTTGATGTAGATCTCTCCTTAGCTTGTTTAAAAAAATAACAATATCATGTGCAAGATGACAAGCAAAAATCAATTTTGGGCCACCTTCTTTGAAGTAAGCCTGTTCCAAAGTCTGCGGTCACTGCGTAGCAGCAGATAGTAGGCAAACGAATACAATCTAGATCTTATATTTTGTATTTTTTTTGTTATCATGTTTCATATTTCATTTAAATTAAAAGACAAACATTTTTGCAATGTGCCCTAAACTTAAAATAAATAAAACCATGAAATATGTGGAAAAATCAAGTATCGTCGTTTTGATGAAGTATGGCGGTGCTAGATTAAAAGGAATATTTGCAATCCTCGGCAGAATATATATATAATACAATATTTCACAAACATAGCTAAAGTTCAGGGACTACCTATTATTTTTTTAATCTGCGCTTTGGCTGCGCGCCCCAACATGGGGCCACGAAATGTGGCAAAAAAGAAGAAGAAAACCAATCCGTTGCGCTTGGCAATTTAGTTAAAATGCGTTACACTTAATTCGATCGTAGATAAAAAAGCAGGCATCCGAGCTGGCTGGAAGTGCTCTATAGCTATTCAACTGCTGACCCAGTTCACAATGGTAGATCTTTGAAGATGAACCAATGCCCCGGGCGCCCTAGAAGCTACTCCATCTATATATATTTATATGGTTAGCTGCAGACATAAAAATTTCTTTTAATTCATTTAATTTCATTTAAGCCAACTCAGGCGAGAACAGTCATCAACGGGGCTCAGCCTTTGGCCAAAGTTATTATTAAGTGTTATTTCTTTTTTTGTAATTTTGTTATTATGTGTTTCTTTTGCGTTTTCTGCTACTTCTATACTCTATAAGGCGTATAGTTATACGCTGATGACCTGATTAAAGACAGCACGCACAGTCAGTTGGACTTGGAGCTCACTGACTCTGGTAGAAAGTGTCGCCACTCTCTTTTCTCTGGCGCAAAGTTTAGAGCTTTTGACATTTGTGGGCCCACTGCAAGACGGCTTATTGAACTATGTGGGACTGGCTGGGCCTGGGTCCGGGGCTTGGTCTTGGTCTTGGACCCATGACGTTGCCTCTAATTGAAAAATAATAAAAGTCAACCAGTTTTTAAAGCTGTCGCTCAACTTTGACATACAAAAAATGTGTTGTCTAAAGTTCATTGAAACGCTGCTTGCGCACAACAGAAAAAATTTAAGAAAAAAAGATATATAAGTATATATAATATAAAAAATAAATATAATGTTAAAAAGGTTTTTTATTATTATGATCATGCCCCGTGCGCCGCTAGGCTAGGCGAAATGAGCTTTAAGCCGCAGCTTTTTGTTAATTTACTGGCAAGCGGCAAAGAATTGTTGACTTTTATGTTTCTCTACTCTTTGTTTTTTTGGGTTTTTGCTGTTTCGCCAGTATTTGTTGAAAATTCTAATTAAAATGTTGAAAGATAAAAAAAAAAACAGCATAGAAAAAATTAAAAATGATGTTTGAGAATCTTCTCACATTTATGTGTTGCTTGACTGGCAACTTTTATGAGCCATTGTTGTGTGCACGAATGGAGGAACTGCCAAAGATCATGTGTAGATATTGCGTATGTGAATGTTGCGTATGTGAAAGATAAACAATAATAATAATGATACTTTATGCATAAGCATTTCAGTTTTTCATTCATTATATTCATTAAATTCAGTAGACGCGGTTTAATTTTGTTTGATTTCGTAAAATGAATGTTGCAAATACTTTGAACTTTCAAGTCATGAGAACTCGAAATGAACTTTGAATACTTGTACAAGTGTTTGCAAAATGGGTCCAAATAAAAAATATATGAGGATAAAATAAATAAATTTCTCTCACTTACTTAATAGAATTAATTGGTATTTATAAATTAATCAATTCTTTTAAATCAAGCGAGCATTTAAGATAAATAAACGAAATGATTCTCTTAACGAATTCCATTATTTATATTTTATTGAGCTCCGAACAGAAATTGAAACCCCAAGGAATGCTCTGTTTACACAGGGTATCAAGTGTGCGTAGACTACTCAATTGGCTGTGTTGAAATAAAACCGTACTATCAAAAATATAAACTGAGAAGCTAAAAATAGTTTTGTGTACCTTATACAAATAATGCAATAATTACATAATGGGATATATTTATCAATAAATATATAAGTAAATGTATAATTTCAGGATTTAATTTTTATTATTATTACTTTTCTTTAAATATTAGCTATCACTTTTCATTTAACTGCGGGTGCTCCTTAAATATCACAATTTATGCTTGTAGATAAAAAGGTGGAAACACTAAATAGCCTAATAATTTTATTTGGTTTCTTTTTTTTACATTTTGTTTACAATTTATGCTCATTAGCATTTTCAGCGCCCCACATTCGGTCCATGACCAACAACAGCATTTCCCCCGAAACATTTCTAACTTTCAACAAGCGCTCGCTAAGCTAATTGTTATGCATTTGCCAATGCTCAGCTCAGCGGCGTGCAAGCAAATCAAATTCAATCGGTTAACGATTTTCGACGCCCCATTTTGGGCCGGCCCGCCGCGCTAAATGAATTGGAGTCGCTGGCTCAGCGGGCAGCATGAAGGCCGCTCCGGCGCTTGGCTGCGATACGGAATACGGCTCTTGCCGTGGACTTTTACTGGGCCGAGCATACACATGCAGAATCGCATATGTGGAATCGCATAATGACTAATAATGCTGCCGATTTGCATGCTATATCGCAAACAGCACAACGGCTCAACTTTGTCTTGGGAAACAGCAATTGAAACAGATACAGAAACTGGTTTTTAGATATACTCGTACTCGCAGTCGCATACACGCGCCGTTCATTGCATTTTTTCCCTCTTTTTTTCGGTACAAGCATCGCATTAAGAAAGACAAAAATTATACAATTATTATATGCTATAGCCGGATCCGGTCTAAGATTGCAGCTGATCTGCAAATCAGTTGCAAAAATTAAATGAGACGTTTTCTTTGTTGTCAGAAACACGTTTAATGGCTATTAATATTAATAAAGATAAAGATAGTGATCCGTACGATATCTATCTGAAGAAATCTAAAAGGCAACTGTGACGCCCATAATAAATTATCTTGGTTATAATCGGACTGGTTTAGGAATCTTCAGACAGTGGACAATAGACCGTAGCAATATATTAGATAGTTCATCTAGAACCAATCGGTAGCAAAGTGAGTTTTCTATAAAAAAATATAGGATCTAGCAATTGAAATATATATTTTTATATTTTCTTACATAAGTAAAGTTAATAAACTTAAAACACAAATTGTTAATAATTGCGTTTAATTGTACTCAATTCAAATTCGAATTATCATATATTACATCTTTTTTAATACTATAAGCTCATCGTTAAATTAATTGCAAATCTGAATTATTTTGTTCCGCCCTTATTGCCGAGTAAACTTAACGACCTTATGCTATTATTTTTCATACACAAAAATTACTTAAATTTTACATTCCGCACATATACTATGTTTTTAAATGAACTAATTGTTGTTTATTATTAAATTTTTCTTAAGAAATACTCTACATTACGGAAATATTTGTCTTAACATTGATCTATTGATCTATTACATCTATTGCAATTTGTCCACTGAATAAATAAATAAATAAATTTCAACTTTAAATTGTTCTGACCTCCGCTTAACCAGCTCCAATCGATTTTGGCCAATAATCAATTCGTAGCAAATTGCCGAATGAACATTTTGAGCTTTGGCCATTCCGACACGTACCATAAATGTAATGCCAACTAATTTCCTGATCAACTGCGAACTGTGCTCAGTCGGTCGGCTCTTTTGGCGGTTTCTTCTCAGTTTTCCTACTTGATTTTTAGACTCGTTCAAGAAGTGAAAAGAGTATATAGGGTTTGTGCAATGTCCGTCTTTCTGTCCATATGTTTTTTATATAGTCCTGTATACCAGCGTTTTTATTGACAGATTAAAATTGGGGAAAATTGTACATGTAAAGCTCTCAGATCCATAGCTCCCATATTTCAAACGCCCATAGCTTTGTCAAAACTGAACCGATTTTCATGTTTGATGACATTTTGTTCATGGTTTGTCCTCTAGATTGATTCTGCATTTCAAATATATGCATTATTGAAAATCAATTTTTTTTTGAATTTTTTGGGAAAAAAAGCATGTACCCCCCCCTTACTCATTTTCGAAAAAAAATTTTTTTCAAAATTTAGATTTCCAAATTTATATTTTTAATCGATTGTGGTGGTCACAATTAGCATAAAAAACAACATTAAAACCGATTCTGAGGGGGTCAAATTTTTTGTCAAAAATCATGCAAAAATTTACAAAAATTTTGACATGTAAAGCTCTCAGATCCATAGTTCCCAAATTTCAAAAGGCCATAACTTTGTCGAAAATGAACCAATTTCCAAGTTTGATGACATTTTGTTCATGGTTTTTCCTCTAGATGGATTCTGTATTTCAAATATATGCATTATTGAAAATAAATTTTTTTTGAATTTTTTGGAAAAAAAAGCATGTACCCCCCCCTTACTCATTTTGGAAAAAAATTTTTTTTCAAAATTTAGAATTCCAAATTTATATTTTTAATCGATTGTGGTGGTCACAATTAGCATAAAAAACAACATTAAAACCGATTCTGAGGGGGTCAAATTTTTTGTCAAAAATCATGCAAAAATTGACCAAAATTTTGACATGTAAAGCTCTCAGATCCATAGTTCCCAAATTGCAAAAGCCCATAACTTTGTCAAAACTGCATCGATTTTCATGTTTGACTGCATTTTGTTCATGGTTTGTCCTCTAGATTGATGCTGCATTTAAAATATATGTATTATTTGAGGTAAAAATTTTAAGTAAAAAGTCGTGTACACGACATGTATATGAGAACGAGTATTGCGCTGTCGGCTACACCCGATTGCAACGTTCTTGCTTGTTCTTCTTGATATTTTTGTTGTTTTGTTTTTATTTTGACCAGGGTAGGTAATTGTTTTTGCTTAGCTCTTGATTAGCGCTAGGCACGGAGTTGAGACAAGTTGAATGAACCTCGTCGGTTGATTCTTTTGAAATCTTTGGTGGTTTTCTTTGTTAACACTTTTGCTGTTGAAACTTCCGTTGCCGTTGCAATTGGCCACACTTTTACACTCTAACGGTTCAATGGGTTTAATTGAAAATTCATTTTGTTAATTTGTTAGCAATTATTGTGCATTTGATTGAGAGTTTTGCTGTCACAACTTTCACCATTCAAATGGGGTATTATAAATAGTAATTTCATAAGTGACTTGACTCCTTTGCACTCAACATCTGTCCATCCGTCTATTATGTTGCTATTGGCCCCGCCAGTGCACAAAAAATAACTCGCAATCCTATGACAATACAGAAAAAAATTTATTTATATACATATTTATAAAGTCATATAAGCGTTACGTTTGTTAAAGTTTTGACACTTGGTTTATACACACAGTTTTTTGGTGTAGGTGTTTGGACACGGTCCGATTTCTTTTTGTTTATTAACAGCTTTTTGTTTTGGTTTTCTGTTTGGTTTTTTTTTGTTTATAGTTCCACTACCTCTTTTGGCTATCTTGGCCTAAATTTGCATAATTTATGTAATTTCTGCTTCTTCTTTATTGACTCTTATTGGCATATAAACAAAAAAATAAGAAATATTTTTAGCTTGAAGACTGTCGTTTAGCCCGCGGCATAGAAAATTTCCTGGTATGTTTTTTTTACTGTAGTTAATAGGCACATGTTTTGTGTGTATCTTAAGCAATTTGACTCTAATCCCTTGGTTTTTTATTTGCCATTGTTAGCTATTTGACAGTTGCTAGTTGGCGTACAATTTATGAGTTCGCATTGATATGTATATTTGAACAGAATAAAAAATTATATTTTTTTTAACTTTGAGTCTGTTCTGAGTTCTACGTGCAAAGGATATCCTCCTCGATAACTCTTGAGTTTTTTCTTCTTTTTTTGTGCGATATCCTTGAGCGTTTTAGCCAAATCTATTTAGAAAATAAATCTGGCCTATTTTAAATTCAATAGATTTTAATGCAATACTAGTAGTGAACTTAATTTGGTGCAAGGATTTCCAAGATCAATGAGATCAGGAGCAGATAGATTCTATAGCTCTATAACTCTTCTTTTTACATTGACTTCACAATTAGGCTTATAAATCCTTAATATTACAAACTTCTCAAGCAAGCTTCGCTGCTGAATTTTTGTGGGTCCGAAATATTTGTATTTATATATTTTTGTTGTGTATGTTTGAACGAATTTTATGTTTTTAAAGTTTGAAAATAAATTATCTTTTCTTTTTATACTAATATTAATATAGATCTTATTTTCTTAAGCTTTCATGTTCAATGAGAGAATTGTTTGAATAAAAACAGTTTAAAAGTTGGCATGAAGTGTCTACCAAATTTCTACTAACTTACTTCAGTAAAGCTTTTATCTAAACTCCTTCTGATGTTATGATAAAGATATACGGCTTCTTACCGATAGCTACATAAAAAACGCGACCAACAAAATGTAACTTCGCTATAGATTTTCTCATTCAAAATTGCTGGCAACAAAGGTTCTTTCTGTTATCGCCGAACAAGCGCGATAATAACAGCACTTCAAGGGCCGTGTCAGGTTGTTCCCAGTGAACGGCGCCAAGCAACTTTATTTCCAGCTCTGGCCAAGTACCTTGGATGACCTTGTTCCCACAGAACTGAACTGTACACCGGCTACTAGCCTCATTTTGCTTAATTTACTTGACGACGATTTTTTCTTTTTTTTTTTTTTGTGTGTTGCGGTTTCATTTCGTTTCGTTTCACGAAAGCAAAGCAATCAGCAAAAGTGGAAGAGGAGCGGAGTGTAAATGGAAGAACTGAATCAAGCGACCGCAGCCAGAATAAAGAAATGCAAAAGGTAGCCATGATAAATTCAAATCAAAGTAGAGTCTAATTTACGAGCAACCTACCTACCAGACCAGGCCAGCGTCATTCCAGATAACTGAAGACAGCGAATCTGCAAGCGTTGCACGTACATCGCTGCACCCACGTTCCCAGCTAAAGCCAAACCGATCCGAGCCGATCCATGCGTTCACTGCGAGAAAAAATAACCACACTAATCTTAAAGTAATTCACGCTGCTTTATTTTTAAAAAATTTTAAATAAGGCATAATTATTTAAATTACATTGAGAAATGTTTCCTGAAAAATAACAATAACTTTTCAGAAAACTGAATTTTGAATGCCATATGCTTCCATAATATTCTTAAGCTAACTATGGGAAATTCTTAAAAATTCAATAACATAATCTTTCTCAATTTCTGTAATATTCTTAAATGTTACATATTCTTATATATTCATATTCATAAATTAAAAACCTTACCTATATGTTACAAATATTCGATACTTGAAACCGTTCCCAATGAAAATGCAAAATTCTTTAAATTAAGTTCCATTGGAGTTTTAAAATGTTTTTTAAATAAAAGTTTTGTGCTCTACCCAACACCTTACTTAACTTTAATTTCACGCAGTATGTACTTGATTTGCGTACAACATTTGAAGCTTTTTCTCCAGGTGTATGCGTTGATTAAACGCCCACCTATTTTCCGCCGTCATTCTGTTCATTTCTGTCCAATCTGTCTGTCTAACTGGGCTTATCACTTGGATGACGACGGGTTTGCCTGACTGGCGGCCATTCAAGAGCTGGATTCTTAAGTGCCACTTTGTTGTTGTCGTTTGTGTTGTTGTTGTTGTTGTTGTTGCTACTGCTGCGCAAGCGCTGAGGCGTGTCAGGCTGTGGCAACGTCATCGCCAACGCTTTAGACCCGGCCTCGCATCCGCATGCTCATTCATTGTTTCTCTCTCAGTTTCTTTTCTTTACGTTTTTTTCGCTCTCCCGTCCTTAATAAATTTTTGCGGCTCTTGTGCCACTTCCATGCGAATTTGGCACACTGTCGACCGGCCATATTCCCCTCATTGCGATTCCGTTCTGCCAGTTTGACTGGCATTATTTTTGCGTTTGCTATTCAAAATGTTTAATTTCTGCTTAATGGCATTTTTATGCATTGCAAATTGCGCTGCGAGTTTTGCAGTTAGGAATTTTTGTTTAGTCATATGTGCATGACAGCAATGTTTCAGACCCAGGGCTAAACTGGAACAAAATAAGATGTTACCGAGTAGGATGTGAAGAGAGCTGCTTGATATATTACGTGTCGTTGTTCATGACGTAGTCGGAGGGAAACATATTTGCAGATCTTCCTATAGCCTACAGCAGCATGTGAAAATAATAAATATAAAGTTTGCTTTGACTGCATTTGCATATACTTTGCATATATACATAGATCAGAGTTCAATGCACGAACAAAAAAGCGAAAGAGAGTAAAGTTTAAAAAAGAGTTGCCTTTAAGGTTCAAGATTTACATAAATCTTGCATTTATAATATGGGAATTGGGAATGGCTAAAACTTAGTTTAATTAACACTAATTCACAACTCGCTTCTAATTATTGCATAGCAAACAATCTCAGTGACGAACTAGTTATTAATCAACTATATACTAAGTAGATAACGGTTAAACTCTTTTTGATAAATTAAGTAAACTTTCGATACTATGCGGTAGTTTTTAATTGCATTTATATGTCGGGGCGAGGGAGGGGGTTCAAAATATATATAATATTTAGTATGGAGATATTTATTATTGCCACCTTTTTTTTGCAAGCTTCCAAATATATATTTAGATGCCTTCGTCACTGTATTTATATGATGTCACTTTATATATAAAATATTTTCTTTATTAGTACGATATCAATATTTTTTATTATTAAACCTATATTTAAAATTACCAGAATAATAACTAGCAATACCATTTTTAACAGTGGACAAATAATACATCCAAAAATCGTAGATAAAAGTGAGAAAATGGGAATCCAAGGTTCCAGTTTCTTATTTTTATTGCCTTATTTTATTAATTCGTTTTTTTAATCCACTTCAACTGTCGGAAAATGGGTGGTTACTGTAATATTTTTTTGTTATTTATTTTTTAAGAGAAATATCCCCGAGATATAAAGTCGTAGTAATAAGCGAGTGTATTATTGCTTGGTCTAGAAGGCTAACAATTTCGAAATATTTATAATGCTGATACAGTTCTGCAAATAGATAAAGAAAGTAGAGTTTCTGGTATCAGCATTTAGTAACACTCACGATGAGTACTAATTAAATGAGCTGCTGTAAATATCTTTAAGAATTACTCATATTGCTAAGGCGCATTTAGAACATGTTGCAGTTCCTATGACGAAATCGTAAACAAGATAAACGATGATTTATAGAATTATTAGCATTTCAGGCTGCAGCAGCAACAACAACAATAATAATGTATTTATAGAGCGCTTTGCATAATGAACATGACGACGTTGAACTCCATATAGTACCCTAGTTGTCGCTGGAGACAAGCTTAATAAATTGCCACACAAAAATTCGCAACAAGTTTTGCGGTTTTCCCACGAACTTTTATTTGTTTTTGCACAAGTGATTTGGCGATTTGTAGATGTTCGCCGTAAAAATGTCACCATATACACTGTGAAAAAAAAAGAAAAAGTAACAAAATACAGATTTGACACAGTTTCGATAGCAGGAAAAAAAGCACACAAAAAAAACAAAACGTAAAACTACTATCGAATTATTGGACCACAAACTGGCAGCAATTTACCAGCAAGGTTGCAAATCGGTTGAAACATTTCATTAGAGCAGAAAATATGATTTATAATGAGCTAAGCCAATTTGCATAAAAATCATGGAAAACAATAAACAAAAAGAGAAGAAAAAACGAAAAGTGAAACAGAAGGCGTGCCGCAAAGCACGAGATCAATTAATATACTCCTACCTGGTTTTATGTACAGACCCCCTTATACTATATATACATTTTGCAAGGGGTGGCTGGCATTCACTTTTCATGCCAAAACTTCCTGCAGTGTGCAGACAGTGAAAAGTTCCAGCTGCAAGCCTCAATTACGCCTCCCCAAAACATTGCACAACTCCTGAGAATGGCCGGCAACAACTCAACACAATAAACAATACTACGCTAGCCGAATTTCGTAAGCTTTCCGCAAACTGCAAATGGCCAAAAGGCAGCCTGAAGAAGCCACAGCGCAATTGAGGTATAAAAAAAGCTAAACTTATCTAGACAAGAGTGCTCCGTTGAAAGATACCCTGTAAATGTCATGTTTTTTCGTGAACTTCAAATTTTCGTCTGTGATATTATAATTTATGTGTGTTTAAAAAAAAAACCAAAAGATTTGGCTGTCCAAGAAAAGTAATTTAATTTTTGAGGCCTGGAAAAAGTGGAAAAAAGAGATTTATATACTTTAATTTACAAAAATCAGCGCCAAACTATGAAAAATAAAATAGACAACTATATATGTATATCTTAAATATTTTTATAATTTTAGCATTTAGAACATTTTCTTACACTGTAAATGCTGTAACCTATATTTAAAATTTACTGTCTTAAGATCTTTATATTTCAAAAATATGCTCAAAACACTAAGGGTAAAAATTAATATTAATTGAATGTAAAAAAAATTGAATTTTTAACAGAAAAAATATTAATGTGTTATATATAAAATACACAAATAATTTAAGTCCAAATCAAAAATTTCTATATCTTATGGAATTTGACATGACTAGTTCGTTCAATTAATAATATATTTAATATATATTATAGGCTCAAAGAAGGTTACCTTTGTCTATTGAACATATTTGCACAAAACATAACACTCTCTTTTCTAACCATTCTCAATGTGTACAGGGTATCGAAACCAAAATGAGATTGCAATTGTGCAAAGTTGTATTGTGTAGGAGTTGAAGTCGAGTTGTGCCTTGGATTTGGATTTGAGTCGCATCAGCTCAAGTCTCGACAATTGTCTGCACTTTTTGCCTTAAACTCTGTGAGACCCAAGCGCAGACTTTGAAAACTGAAAAATTAAAACAAATAAAAAAACAAAAATGTTAATGAATCTTTTAATTTTTGTTCGTGGCCAGACGAAAGTGAAAGTCCATCAGAGCAGAGTGTGCGCAAAATGTATGAATAGAAATGCGATCGCGGCTTTTGTTCAAATTTTTCGTGCGTTTCACACGCAAGTTTATTCCACTTTCAACTTTGACTGGCGCTCTGCGAACAGTGTGTGCGAAAAAGAAACAACAACGGCAAATGATAACAAAATGTAAGCAGCATACGAAATCAGTGGAAAATACTCGCGACTTGGCGAAAGGTGTTAAAAACGCCAGTTCATCATGCATAGGGCAAACAACCATTAGTTCACTTCGAGGTGGATTATGGATGAGCGATAAACAGCAAATAGACGTTAAGTGCTGTTGGGTTGTCTCTTGAAATGACGAATGCTCTGTCTGATTTTTTGCCGAACCGAACTTGGTTTGTAAAATAAATTGCTCCGTTTTTAGGCTGAACTTTTTTTAAATCCCTTTGAACCATTTTATAACTTTTATAAAAGTGCAGAAAACAAACCAAACATATTTATTTGATTTAATTACGTAATTATAAAGGGCATTTGGTACATTTCCAACAAAATAATAAGAGACTGTCAACACTTTATTTCAACACTACACAACTCTGTGATTGTTTATTATATTTCACAACACTGGAAATAACACAATTGCTTTTGTTTCGAAATTTTCAATACATTTCTCTTGCATCATATATTTTCTTGATAACACGTACCTTTTTTAGTACACCGCTTTAGTTCACCTTGTTTCTTTTTATTTGTGCTTAGCTATTTTATCTCGACTAACAGTCGTTTATATTTTTATAAAATGAAATTAAATTACGTGACGTTTTTTACTAATTTATATATATTTTTTTACTACCTTGGATATTTGATACGGGTTTAAACAAACCTTAGAAAACAATTTTTATATTTGGCATTTTTCACAACCAAAATTCTTTTGGACTAATTTTGTTAACAAACCAAACTAATTAGGTAAATTTTGGTAAATCGTATAATTTATATTGCATTATACATATACATAAACATAACCAAAACAAACTTATTTGTTGCAGCAACATTTTTTTTTTGAATTTTAAAAATAAAATTTCACATATATTTTCCATAATTACAAACAGTTATTGGAGTCTTTGAACAAATTTTTGATTTTTTGCACAGCTCATTCCAATTTGTTGATTTTATATAAAACGTTCTTAATATATTTTTGGTTTCAATTAAGGTACATTGATAGTTAAATTATACAATTTTTGCTAAGCCGTGAACTCCTCTCACTCTGATAAAAGTTGCTAACATACAGCAACAGGAGATCAGAAAAATATAATAGTGTAAATGTTTAAAAACAAAGTATTAGTGCTTCCTAATGCGTAACAGATTGAGCAAAAATTTAAAATTGTTGTAGATAAAAACTGACCTACATGAATCTTTCTGAATTTTAGAACATCTTAGGCCACCAGCTTTTTGCTACTTGTTTAATGTACTAATAAGTATACTAAAACGTGTTTTTCTTAAAAATTCTTGGCTTATTAGCGTTTTGTATTTTTGAAATGAGTATAAATGATAACTGGTTTTACATACCAAAAATATTTGCACTTGCAGTTTATTTTCATTTTAGTACAACTGCGAGCCAAATGAGAATAGATTAGTTTTCGTGAACTTGTTATTTACCGGCTGATTGCCCACTGTGTCATTTGCCTTGTGCCCAATGTACATAAGTCCTAACGCGATTCCAAGCCAATCAGTCTGAGATATTACAGGCTGATAACACTTATCACACCGATTGTTTGCCTTGCTTTTTCGTTGTTCTTTCGGCCGCAGCGCATTCATTGAGCGTTCTGTATGCAAAAATAAAACTCAAAATAAAGAAAAGACGCGACACCTTGTGCTGACCATAAAGCTGACCAGTTTGGTTTGCCAGCTCGTGTGGAATGGAGGCGCACCATGCCCAACAATTGTGGTAAAAACACAGACAAAAAAGATACAATTTCTTGTTATTGCGGGGGCGTTGTGACTGCTGATTACGCGTGGCGTTTGACCGTAAATGAAATATTTACAATTATTATCTGGGATGATGTGTTTTTCCCCCTGCTGCTGCTTGCAACGTTCGGCAGTCGCACGATTCCCCGATTCGCTGCGTTGAAAAGTATTAAATTGTAAATAAATACTAAAAAGCAAAAACAAAGGCAAAAGGCAAACAAGAATTATGTTCGTGTCGCCGTCGACGCGGCGAGTTTTGTGTGTGTGTGTGTGTGTGTGAGTGTGTTGTGTTGTGTTTTTTTTTGCCTAGTACTTAAGCGCACCTCAGACGCTGCGGTCGGCGGTCGGAAATGTCGTTAGTCGCGTTCACTTTTTGTTTTTTATATAGTATATATATATTTTGCGCGCACCTTTCGCCTTTAGCCCCGTACTAAATGAGCGCGGTTTTTAGTACAAAATCGAACTGTGCAAAAATTGGCAACGAAATCGCAAAACGAAACTCTTTGGCACGAATTTTTGTTTGCCATTTGTGTAGGGAACGCTTATCACAGCGTTCAAATTGTTATAGAAGATAACAAATATTGTACGACGTTTAACTCTGCCATGAGCTAAATATGAATTGAATGCCTTGGTGTTAAAAATTTGGAGATTTTAGCACAACGTTTAAGGATTACACAAAACGAACGAACCGATTCTTAACGAACACAGGTGAGGAAGTACCAATTGCCAAATGCCAGGTGCAATCCTGACGCACCTGTGTGCTAAATGGGCGTGGCCTGCCGAATGTAAACGTTGTCTATATTTATAAACAAAGATAACAATTGTGTGTGATTGGTAAATATTGAAAATCTGTGCTCTGAGAGCAACGAGTGCATGCATATAAGTATTAATACATGGCAAAGTGTACTAAATTGTACTAAAAAAGGCATGTACTTTAATGTTACAATTATTAAAAATTGTATATGATGTATGTCCATTAATGAAAAGTGGAAATGTTCTAAAACCAAACACAGAATTGCTAATACTATAATTAAAGCACATTTCTTATGTTCTAAATTACATAACTCTGTTAAAAAGCTAAGGTGTTCCAAATACAAAATCTAATCTCGTACCTTAAAGTTGTTTGCATAGTTAAGCTGTTAATGGGTACTAAAATTATAACAGGTGAAACTAAGGCATTGACGTCAAGTGAATGAATTAAGAAATGTTTTAAAAATTTGAAATAAGAATGTACTTAACTGGATTAAAAATTCCTTGAGCTTTAAATACACTGTACAATAAATATTAAAAAAATTTACTAAATTATTTGAAACTACATACATTAACAAACATACCTTAGCCATAAAAGCAATGTTTAATATTTAATCATACTTAAAAGCTTGTTTTTGTAATGTTTAAAGGTAACTTATAATCAATAACATTTACAATAATGTGCTGAGTGATTTTTGCAGTATGACTCATGTTTGTTTTTTGCCAACAAACTGCAGGCGATGTAATATTTAAAAAGTATATGAAATATAGCTGTACTAAAAACTCTTAATTTTGTATATTTCCTTAAACGACAATCACAAACGCATAGGGTTTAAATATGCTAAAACCACCAAAGACCCTTTTATACACACCCGTATTTACTTCCCTCTTTGGGCATACTTATAACGATATTATAGCGGAAAGTACCGCGATACTTGGCCATCGAGACAAGTGAGTCATTTGGCAGCGACCGAGAGACGCGCCCCAAAAAAAATGCGCTCATATTGTCAGGCCCAAAACAGAGACGAACACAGAGAGATCCCCTTTATCCCATAATTCATCTGAGCTTTGTTGTTTATGAAAGGCCAACAACAAGAAACTGTACGCAATTTATACAAACCAAAATAAACAAGAGATTCATGCACCGAACCCAAGGGGCAATGTGTAGCCATGCCGGCTAAAAAGAAAATTGAAAAGCAAAATAGAAACAAAATTATAACTGCACAATTCTGGGGCTATATGGGCAAGTGAACTTTTGCAATTAAAAGCTGCTGGCAGGCGGTGCGTGATTCAACAGAACACCAAAAAAAGAAAAATGGGAATAAAAATAAGAAAGAAGAAGCCAGATGGCCACCAAGAGTTTTAAACAGTCTTTAAGATTTCTGCGATCCCTGACCAGATTTACATATGTACATATATATATATGTATATATATACCTAACAACCGCACAACAACTCTCGGCCAGACTATCTAATAAAATAATTTATGCTTTTCTAAGAACGTTTTTCCTGCCCTTCTAGCACTAAAACGTTGTTGTTGCTGTTGCTTGGGCTCTTTTTTTTAGGCATTTTATTTATAGAAGAGTACGAAATGTGACGCATTTCGTTTAATTTGGCTTGTGAACTTATTTATTTTCATTTAATTTAATTGTTTTTGTCGCTACGTTTTTTATTTCGAGTGAATGACTTGTGTGCGCTTCTTTTTATTTTTATTTTATTTTTCTTTTTATTTTAGTACATGTGACAATCTTTCAATTGGACAACGCATTATCGCTAGCCACGAAATGAAGTAGCCCCTACATACACATATGTTTATATACTATATATGCATATCATACACCTTCCTCATTTATATTTGGCGTTTTTTGGTTTTTTTTTGTGTCTTGCACGTTCCAAAGTTCAGTGCTAGAGAGCTTAGTGGGCCAAAATTTGATGGATGCATGGGGCAAAGCCGAAAGTAAACAACTTCCGATTTATAATTATTATAAAGACGGTGTGTTGTGGCCAGTATTATTCCACGCAGTTTTCAATCTTATCTTTAAACAAAAATATAATAATAATTATAATAAAAACACAATCAGTTTATCAAAACTCGTACTAAAAAAATCAGCCTTCAAGTTTTTAAATTATATATTGTCTGCTCTCAGCGATAAGCTGCATAGGAAGCCAAAAGATACAAGATTGATGTCATACTCTTGAGGTTTTAGTACCGACTTCTAATACGCTACATGTGTTTTCTATTTCCTTTTGTCAGCCGTCAACTCTGACGTTTTACACTCCAAACATTTTGAATGTTCAGGTGATTAATTGGCCACGATTTGTTGCATCTGCATGACAGTTATGACAGTTTTTTCATTTTTCAAGAAGAGAGGAAGTCGCTTGAAAGTGAAAATTGCCGAAATCGCGTAAAATAATGTGTTCTAAAAAGCGGCAACAACGTAAATAATCGTTCAGCTGTTGTTGTCTGTATGAAAAGTGTTAACAAAAACGCAAACATAATTATTAAACAGATGTTCTAAAATTATAAATATCCATATGTCCTAAAGTGTTCTAAAAGTGTGTTTCGCTGTAAGAAGTACTGAAATAAAATTGTAAAATATTTATCAGAAATATAATAAAAATAAAATATGAGTGTAAATAAATCGATCAGCTGCTATTGTCAGTATTGCATCCCAATTGAATACAAAAATAATCATGTAGCTATACTTTTATAGTTTACTAAATTCAATTTCCTACAACATTTTTATTTGTAAAACCACTTGACATTTGGCCATTAGCTGTCAGAGTAGAATAATCAATCTATGTATGATATTTAGACAAGAGACCAATCAGTTGTGTTTACCTGATATTGCCTTGACATATCACTGGCAGTTCGCATTCAATTGAATTGCTTATTTCAGAACTTTGTTTTGCCCAAATTTTCTTTGTAAATTTTCATGCGTACCATGTGTATTGTGCAATATGTATTTCCAATTCGATTTATAAATAACTTTCAGTTTACATAGCACGAGTTGCGAAATAAACAACAGGTCGAGCAAAAAAATGTTTCCCTGTTTATATGTTGGATCGGATGAAACTTAAATACAAACTGCCCTCACCCTTTCTGACATTGAAAAGTGCAGGCGGGGAATTGGGTTATCGCTTGTTTTGCGCAATCCGGCGTGGCGTGAAAACGCTTTAAACAAAATCTATAAATTGTAAATTGTAAATTATACTGCACATATATTACTTGTATATAATATGCAGCTGCAAACAAAGCAAACAACTTGTAATTCTCGACTCAATTGCCGATCGCCCACTGTGCGCAGCGATCTCAAGTCATATTTTTATAAATTCGCCATGTGCAAGGCATACAAAAATACTTATTAGCATTCGGCTAAAGCAATTAAAATCGCCCCCGACTCAATAATCATAAAGGGGCAGCGGGTTTCAGTATTAGTGATCAGATGCCAACACACAAAGGCGTGCTAAAATCTTATTTTCAACTCTAGCTGAAAGTTTGTTCATGTTGTGCACATAAACTGAACTATAGCTGTACCATAATGTTCTAAAATTTTTAAACTCAGCCCGAGTCAATAATCACAGAAAGCTGACAGCACGTTCTATAGTAATCAGATGCTTATATATATAATTCATCGTGCTTAAATTTTATATTTTGAGCAATTTTCTATCAAATTTGCTCATTTATAGCTATTCTTATGTGCTGGAAAATATATTCAAGTTGCCAATAATCACAAAGGCAGTTATCAGAAGGGTGCTCTATCAATCTAAATACTAGAAAATTGCTAGCTGCTATTTAACATCACATTAGAGCACGTAATTATACTCGTTCACGAAGTAAAAAAGAGTAAATTGGGTTTGTGCAATGTCTTTCTGTCCATATGTTATTTATATACTTCTGTATACCCGCGTCAGATAAAGTTTTTATCGACAGATTAAAATTGGGAAACATTTGACATGTAAAACTCTCGAATCCATAGCTCTATATTTCAAACGCCCATAACTTTGTCAAAACTAAACCGATTTCCAAGGTTGATGGCATTTTTTTCATGGTTTGTCCTTTAGATTGATTCTGCATTTCAAATATATTCATTATTGAAAATAAAAATTTTTGCATTTTTTGTCAAAAAAAAGCATGTACCCCCCCTTACTCAATTTCGAAAAAATTTTTTTTTCAAAATTTACAAATGCGAATTTACATTTTTAATCGATTGTGGGGGTCACAATTAGTATAAAAAGCAACATTAAAACCGATTCTGAGGGGGTCAAATTTTTTGTCAAAAATCATGCAAAAATTGACAAAAATTTTGACATATAAAGCTCTCGGATCCATAGTTCCCATATTTCAAACTCCCATAACTTTGTCAAAAATAAACCGATTTTTATGTTTGATGGCATTTTGACCTTGGCGTTTCCTCTAATTTGATTCTACATTTAAAATATATGCATTATTTAAAGTAAATTTTTTTAGTAAAAAGTCGTGTACACGACATGTGTTTGTGAACGAGTATTGCGCTGTCGGTTACACCCGACTGCAACGTTCTTGCTTGTTTATATTATTTTAAGCTTAAATTAACTAAACATTACTTTTTTCAAATGTTATTTAATCTTTAAACTTTGGACTAATTTTTTATTATATTAAATTAGCCCATTAAGAATAACAAGTTTATTAAAGTACTTAATAAGAATAACATGTGCTAAAATTTAAAAAAAAATGATCTAAACGTAAATGGCACTGCATTTTCCGCCTAAATGTGTCAAATAAAAATCACTTCCTCCCCATTATATTGCAAATTTACAGCATTCTTATCTGCAATTTGTACTTACGTTTCTTTGCCATTGTTTCTTTATTTTGCCTTTTTGTTCGCAGATATCGTTTTCGCTTATCGAAAATACTACAAAAGTCTGTACCGAATGCTGCCGCCGAATTGCACAAAAACTCAAAATTCTTTCGATAAGGCAAATGGAAACAAATGGTGCTATATGCCCCAGTTGCATTCAATGAGGAGAACCTGAAGAATCAGAAACGAACCGATGTGATACTTGGAGACTAAGCATTGCAACAACGATATAAATACGTTACTTTATAGTATTTAGCGGTAGAGAAAGCTCAAAAAACTGCAACAACAAAATAGCAAAAGAAATTAATTATAATTTGCTAAAAGACTTGCCAAATTCAACATGGAACACTTGGATCTGGCGGGCTATCTAAACACACCTGTTAATTGGAATTTGGGCGCATTTGAACAGCAAGGTAAGTTAATAAATATAGAAAATATAATCGAGATAAGAACGAAAAAAAGGTTTGGTTAGAAATGCAAATATAAAATAGATCTGTTATAGCCAATAAAGTAAAGAAGAGATTTCGAATTAACTGCGTAAAAACAAAACCGCGTTCATTGATAAATTTTACTGGATTTTACTGGTGCATTGCATCACGTTGAAATTTTAAACGGAAGTCGATATCATCCAATAAACAAATAATCTAAACCAAGAATTTAATCAAAAAAGCATAGTATGATTCTATAATCGACTTTAAAAAAATGTATAAATTTGTTTTATCAAGATCACAACTTAAAGTGACATCTTAAAGAAAAGTATATTAAATATGCAAAGATATTTTTCCATTTTATAAATATTTCTATCATATAAACAGCGGCTTTTGATGGAGACAATTTTCTATTAATTATAACATATAATAATAATTATAGCATACACCTCTTCTGTGGCCCAATGACACTAGCTTAAAGTTTCACATACTGTAATCAGCCAACAAAAAACTGTTTTAATAGAAGCTTAGCTGAGCTGAGCTTAAGGCTGTTGCTGATAGAAAACAAGTTAGGATATGCTTTTAATAACCACAATACTCTAGAAAAAACAGACAACTCAGTTATTGCACTCAAAATTCAAATCAGTGGACTTAGAAAAATAAACAGCTGTCTATTATATAGTCTTTTGGAAGAAGAAAAACCTACATTGCAAAAAATATTTGTCTATATTACAAAATTAAAAAAAGAAAATTTAGTGCTTACATATAAAAAATGTGCTTTTTATATCAGTAGTAAAGATAGAAATATATTACATATATTAAAACACAAGTTTTTCAAAAAATGGTTTTTTATTATATGTAGGCGGGAGTGGGCGTGGGCTAACATTTCCAAAATATATAATTTTTTTAATATGAGATTTCCGCTTTACTTTTACAAACTGCCAAATATATATTTAGATTAAAGGGGTATTTTAGATCAACTTTGAACTATATGGGAGCAACTGTTCTCTCTAACGCCTTGATTGGCCCAATCTCTTGGCTTCACTTGGGGCTGGTGAATGTCGTGTTTATGTAGAAATTGCTCGAGTGCCTCAGTGCGGCCTGGAACTCTCTGGTCGGTAGCTCTTTATTAATAAATTGCATAATTAAGCGCCATGAATCACACAGCGCTCCGAGCAGAGCTGATGCGGGCGCTGGCCGATAAGATCACAGCAGCAGCAGCAGCATTAGCAGCAGCAGTTGCAGCAGCAGCAATTGCAGCAACAGTTGCTTTAGCCTGTGCCTGTGCCAAAATGTCGCAATGCACTTCAGTTTTGCTGCAGGCACAGGCTGGAGACGGCGTCCGGCTCGAGATGCGCAAGTTCCAGGCGGGGCTGTTAAGTGCGCTTGAATAGGCTATATAACACATATACAACTACACCATACTTAATAATATACACCTACGTTCCCAACAAATGCGTGCGAAAACATATATTGCCCAAATGAATAAATAGATTGGTTCCAGAACTAAAAAACTAACTCAAAACAATTCATCAAATAATTTAAATAATTATTAAATAATATCAGAAACATCAGAAAAGTAAAACTAATATATGCTTATATGCATTATTCGCAGTCAAATAGAAAATACGAATTCTATCAATTAATAAGCAAAATATAGTTTGTGAGAAGTGAGAGTAAAAGAAAGTGTTGGAAAATGAAAAATCGAGTTAAAACAAAACCTTTGGTGTAAAAAAGAGACAAATTTTACTATATAAAAAATTAAAAAAGAGGAAAAGAAGAAAAGTAATGACAGAAATTCAATAATAGAAAAAAGGAAAACTAATATAAATTTATGTATATAATTCAAGGAACTCAAACAGAAAATACGCATATAATCAATTAGCAAAGAGTGAGAATAATAACATTTCGTAGAACATAAAAAACATGTATAGATTATTTAATAGCGTGTAAAAAGAGAATAATTTCAACTTTTTAACGCGTGTTATTTTAAAAGAGTATTAGGGGTACTATTAAAAAATAAGAAAAGAAAAGTAAGAACGTTGCAGTCGGGTATAACTGACTGCGCAATACTCGCACACAGTATAATAAGAGCTTAATAAAAAGTCGAAAACAATCTTCTCGGGGCTAGAGCTTTGTGCTATCTTTAGAGCAGGTCTTCACTAATTTCTTTGAATTGCCACGCCCCCAGCGGGCGCAGCGAAAAAATCTTAACAACTTATCTGGGACGGGTATACACGAGTATATATTCCAAGTTGCAAGGGTCTAGCTTCAATAGCGGCGATAAAACTTACGTTCATACGAACTTTACCCTGCACGAGTATAATAATATCCCATATTTGCGCTATTTACAGATGGCATTTACTTGTCCAGTTCGCGGCAAATGCTGGAGCCCATCATGGAGGAGACCTCCGAGGACGAGGAGCACGCGCAAAACAGTTGGAACGGCTGCGAGCAGCGGGCGAGCGGCAGCAGCATTTGCGGCGGCTTCTGGAGCTCCGCCGAGTCGGAGACGGGTTCGGTCATCCGCGTCGAAATTAACAAGGGTGAGTGGACGCAACAAAGGAAAAAGTAATGCAATTAATTGGGCTTCTCTGTGCCGCAGATATCGACGCCATATCCGAACGTGACTTTGCCTGTCCGCCGAAGCGCGCGCGCCGCTCGCAGGAGGAGCTGCAGCAGCTGGAGGATGTGGTGCAGCTGCGCCGGCCGCTGGCGCCGCCGCTGGCGCCGCCGTCGTCGTCGTCCCGCTACGAGGCCGAGGCGCACAACAGCCTGGAGCGCTTCCTGGCGCTGGAGGCGTGCGCCCGCGACAGCTACGGCAGCCAGGGCCAGCGGAGCAGCACGGGCAGCCGGCGGACGTTCGAGGATTTCTACTCGGACAACGATTCGTATCATTCGCTGTCGCGCAGCTCCTCGCTGGTGCAGTTCGAGTCGCTGGAGCGACAGCTGACGCTGCAGGAGCAGCACCAGAGCATGTCCAGTCTGGGCAACAGTTCGCCCTCGCTGCTCAGCTGCGAGACGATATCCGGCGCTGGCAGCGGGAACAGCCACAACCACAACAACAACAACAATAGCGCCGGCGGCAGCCACAGCAATCCGGACAGTCGACGCGGCTCGGCTACGTCGCTGCTGAAGCGCTACGAGTCCAGCGACGGACGACTGCATCAGACGTACTTTGAGCTGCACAAGCTGGACTTTGAGGAGCAGCAGCGGGAGCTGTTCGGCGCCTGCAAGAGCCTCCACCAGGCGGAACTCAAATCGGACTCGGAGTCGAGCAGCACCTCGAGCAGCGACAGCAGCGGCCACAGCCTGCTCAGCGCCTGTCCGGGCAAGCAAGATGCCGCCGCCGCCCGACGCCTGCCCCTCAATTCGGCGGAGAATTTGTCTGAGGATTCCGGCTACTGTGAGCCGAGCACATTGCGGCGCGCCAAATCGAAGAGCATACCAAAGAATTTCGACAAGCTCTGCGAGGAGGAGGAGGAGCTGGAACCGTTGCCGGAGCACGAGGGGGCCGTACATTCCAAAAACTCCAATGATTTGTGTCAGACGAAAATAGAGCAGCAGCCGCCGGAGGAGACGCCAGCAACGACGGCGCTCGGCTCTCCAACGTCATCTATAAATAGCAGCGAGAGAGGAACACGCTCGCAGTCGCCATCGCCGTCGCCATCGCCGTCGCCGTCGCCCAGTTCGGCGGCATCGAACACGTCGTCCGCCGCCTCGTTCACTTGGCTGCGCAACAGTTTGCCCGACATACGCGAGCCGCGAGGTTCGTCGCCCAGATTTCTAGCGGACAACAACAGCTACGTGCTGGCCAACAACAACAGTTGCAGTAGCAGCAGCAGCAGCAGCAGCAGCAGCAGCTCCTCCTCGCCAGTGCTGGCACGCGGATCAGCGAACGCCACAGCCGGCAGCGTGCCCAACGAGCTGCAGCAGCTGGGAAGACGACGGCGACCACGTCGCCAACAACAACAGCAACAACAACAGCATCAGCAGCAGCTGCGCCAGAGCAGCGACGGGCACAGCTCCAGCGAGGATTTGGACAGCTTCGACAGCAACAGCTTGCCGCGCATGCGACGCAGCTGCAGCTGGAACGAACGCTGCGGGCTGAGCGGAGCGGGCTTCGGTTCCGGCTATTTGAATGCCAGCTATCAGAATCTGACCCTGCTCGATTACACGGATCGCACGGCCAACAGCAAGCGCAGCGCCTTCGAAATGGAGCCGCAACGCAAACGCATCGTTTCTGGCGAGGATTACGAGCAGCTCATCTGCAAGGGCAACTTTCTGCTGGACGAGCTGAGTCAGATCTACGACAAGAACGCCTCCATACTGAATGACAAGACGGCCGAGCAGGAGCTGGCGCTGGAGGAGCAGCGGACGCGGGAGGAGCAGCGGACGCTGGAGGAGCAGCGGACGCGGGAGGAGCAGCGGACGCGGGAGGAGCAAGTGCCGCAGGTGCAGCATGTTCAGCTGACCATACGCAAGCCGCCGGCGCGCCAGAAACAGAGGAAGGAGGAGCAGCTGCTGCCGACAGCAGCGATAGCCACGCCCCCGACCCCGCCCCTGCAGCCGCCGGCCGCCGTCATCAGCTTCAGCAGCTTCGGCAAGACCTTCGACCAGGATCCGACCAATCTGCGCACCTCCTACGCCCAGTCGCTGGAACAGTGCCACTTCGAGCTGCCGCCCCGGGCGCAACCGACGCCGACGTCAACGTCGACGTCGCCGTCGGCGCGTGCGCTGCCCAAGCGGCGCTTTCAGAGCGCGACGGCCAAGCAGCGCAGCCTGGTCAGCAGCACGCCCAATCTGTCGGCCTTCGATGGAGGACGGGAGGAGCCGGAGGATGATATCTATGTGAGCAGTGCGCACAATTCGATGCATCGCCTGCCGCAGACGCCGACGCAGCCGAAGCCGTTGGGCATTTTGGTGGCGGGTGGATCGCGTAATTCGTTTAGCAAGGAGGTGAGTTTCTGTCCGGTGGTGAGCAAGTATTGCTGGCAGGAGCAGTCGTCGGAGGAGCCCCAGGAGGAGCACACCAGCGATGAGGAGCCAACGGAGGAGCCCACAGAGGAGGAGGAGGAGGAGCTGTTGGATAACAACGATGCCACTGTTATTTATAACACCAAAGAGAACGAATACATCGCGGCGCGCTACAACACTGAACAGCAGCTAAGAGCAGCCGAGCAACAACAGCAAAGAGCGCCGGAGAGCGGCGAGCGCACGATCGATGATAAGAGCAACGAGAGCGATGAGAACAACGAAAACATCGCCGCTGGCAGCATGGAAACGAAAGAGCAACAGCAGCAACAAACATCGCCGCAGCCGGTTTCAGTGCCAAGCGTCGCTGCCGCTGCTGCTGCTGCGTCGGCCGCTTCTGCTGTCAGTCTTGAAACGCGCGTCGTCGCGAGCTCATCGTGCGCGCTTAATCATTCAGTGCCGCCCACACGCCCACTAAGCCTGCATTTGCCAATACTTAGCGAACCGCCCACAAATCGCGCTCATCACATACTCTACGCCTCGCAGCAGCTGCTGCACCGTTACGATACGGACGTCGACAACGGCAGCAACAACAACATGTCCCGCTCACAGTCCGCCCAGCCCGTGGCGCCCTTGGCCAGCGCCAACAACAACGAGTCGCCGCCGAAGCGCGCTAATAAAACGGATGAAAAGCATCCCAGCTCGAAGAGTTTTCTATCGCGCTTTGCGCACGGCTTGCGCTTCTCGCTGCGCCGCAAGAAGAAGCAGCAGCAGCAGCAACAACAACAACAACAACAACAGAGCAACAACTCGAATGTTGGCTTAAAGCAGGCGCCGCAAAGCAATGGCAAAAGCCAAGATTTCATTTATATACCGCTCAAGCCGCCGCGCAGCAATCACGATGACAGCAATGCCGCCGCGGCAGCAGCGGCAACAACAACGGCCGCAGCAGCAGCATCAGCTGAGCTGCAGTCGAAAACGTCCACACTGCAAAAGCTGGTAACTGGTAAACCCCCGCTGCCCAAGTTGCCGCCACGTCAGGCGCATGCGCCTGCCGCGTCCAGTGCTGCCCAGCCGCCAAATGCGGCCAGTGCGGCCCAGGCGAGCGATGCTCTCTTGGCCGCCGAACGGTCGCAATACGCGGCCTTCGCCCAACAGTTGACAGCGGGCCAGCAACGCGACATGTCGCTAACGGCATCGGAAACGGAAACGCGAGCGGACCACGAACGTGCCACCGAATCGCCGTCGCGCGCGTCCGTCGCCCAAAAGACGCAAATGTTCAATCAGCTGGGCGCCGGCTACCAGACGCGTCCGCTCACCATGGTGACGGCCGTGCCGGTGGCGGTGTCGCCGCTGCTGGAGATGGAGATGGAGACCGGCGGCAAGCTGGGCCTCATCGAGACCAATTTGGACACACACGAAACGGTTATATCGGGCAAGACCCGCTCCCTGATGGACATCACGTGCAATCCCTCCAAGCGTTATCTCGTGAAGCGCCTAAATGTGACCAGCGCCGCCTACGACATGCCCGACACGGATGTCGACGGCGATCTCCATCTCGACGATGATGCCGGCCAGTGCATCAAGACCTCGAACCAGGCCGGCGGCGTCCAAATCGCCTCGGTGCGAAGGCCGCACAAGAGCATGGAGTTTCTGTTGGACAAAGAGAATCAAAAGAATGTTTTGGTGAGTACACCCCACAAAGTGATAACAACACAAGAAATATATATACATATATATATATATGGCATCCTGCCCCCCTGGCCAAAAACTACTTGCACATAGTTTTTATGGCTTTTGTCTCGGGCAGCGTCAGCCACCCCTCTTTTTATGGGCTGAGCCGGCTACCCTGTGCTCCCAATGCGCAAAACAGGGTCAGTTTATTATGTGACCCGGTTGGGCATAAATTATGTATTTCATTTTTGGGACCTTAAAACGTTATTTTGTCAGAAAATATTAAATATTTAACTGTATATCACTCATTATCAAAATTACTCGATGTCTGTGCATACAGTAATGGCAAAAATAATAGAAAAGTTTGTTTTTTTGTACACGATTGCAAAAACAATAAAAACATCTTGTTTTTTTTTCTTAAAGTTCAAATTATCTTGTGCGCATTTAATTTTTGTTCAAATGTTAGTTTTTTTGCATTTAATACTTATTGAAATATGTTTCAAAAACACGTTTTTGTTTTCTAAAAATATATGTAGCTCAGAATTTAATTTTTAAATTCATTTTTTAAAAACCTCAATGACAAACCATAAGAATTAACTCAATAAACTCAATTATTATTATTGTATATATATTTTATTTTTCCGATAATTTAAAGCGTATTGGAGCTTCGCTGCAACTCTCTAGTTGACGCCCTATTGTCATTGTCTTTCTTTGCCTTTTGTGTTGTTTTCACTCGATGTGCAAATTATGCATACGACGTGATTTTCATTCATTTCGCTCTCAGTTTCTATTCTCACTCTAAGCCTCTCTCGCTCTCTGCTTCCTTTCGCTCCAGTTCTTACATTTCCGCTTGAGCGCAGCTTTGATCTTCCTTATGGCTGTTAATTGATTTCGGCAGTCAGTTTACGCTCTCCGACGCCACTCGTGCCACTCCCATTTCTGCCCAACGCCCCCCACAACCCCGCTGCTAAGGCGCTCGTGCGTAACAGAAAACAACTGTGAATTTTGTGTGTCAATTTTTTGTCTTTCTTTATTTCTTGAACGCGTTCGCTTTGGTGCGCTTTTAGCGCTTAGTCCACACTCTCTTTAATGCGTGCCGCATTAACATTAGCATTAGCAATTTTCCTATCCTTTTCACCCACAATTCGCACCCTAATCGGCTTTGGCGCACGGACGTGTTTTAAAACGCGCCCAAAACGCCATGAGCTGTGTTGTTGTTTCTTTTTTTCTTTTTGTTGCATTATGATTTATTAGGTATTAAAGTATATTATGTTCTTGTGTGTGTATACCCTTTATTATCCTTGGGTTCCACTCAAAAATCGATGCCTTTGCGGGTGTTGTTGTTTTTCTTGCATTGTTATTTTCTCGCCTCGCATTTTGTCTTCGTTTTCATTGCCGCAGCCGCCGCGTTTTTATGTCTCCTACAAATTACGAGCAATTTAATGTCATCTTCCAGCGAGACAATGACCACTTGACCTTAGGTTGTATAATATGTATAATGAAGTGCCATTCCTGGCCAACCCCCCTACCCACCACCCCTCAAGTTCACTATTTGCTTGGTTTTTATTTTAGTTTTTTTGTTTTTTTTTTTGTTTTTGCGGCTTTCTGGCTTGTTACATTTTGGTCTACACAACATTTTTTCTCATTATGTTAATCAAGTCGTTTGTCTCGAGGACAAAATAAAATTGTTGACCCAAAAGTTTGCACAATTTATAATATTTCATCTCTTGATGAGATTTGTACAACTAATTTATTTACTGCTCTCTACTTTTGTTTAACAATGTGCTCGTTATTTGGAACACCAGTGTGCAGCTTAAGCTGGGAAATGTTTAAAGGTTATAGCACAATGTATGCTTTATTTTGAACGCCACTGTATAGCTTAATGCAGCAAGTGTTCAGATTATTTAAGTTTATTTATTTATTATCTTATATTTTATTTATTTGCAAGTGTATTATATTAATTTTAGGAGCCAGTGTGCAGTTGTATGCAGTAAATGTTCATATTTTAATCAAGGAAGTTGCTCAGCAGCATGCACTCTTTTTGAGGCGGCAGTGTGCATCTTAAGCTGCGAAATTTTTATTCATTGCCATTGCTAAATATCCAATTGCTTTGAACCCCGTTATAAAGCATTAATATGAAATTTCCAGGGTTTCGTTTTAACAAATTCGAAATATTATATTTTGATTTTAGTTCAACCACAAAATAAGCAAATTTATATAAATAGACATGTGGAATTATTCATAAGATGACTCAATTTCCTACGCCAAATGTGAAAGAATGCAGTAAGCGAAACGTATATAAAAGTCAGAAGAGTTTTCGCACTGTTTTTGTGTTTTTTTGAAATATATATACATACCTGATTGTATACAGTGCTGGCACGAAAATTTAAACGCTTTGATTCCTCAATGAGTGTTACCATTTACAAATCATTTATCATTGCTATACATATATGGATCTTATTAAAAGAAAACTTAAAAATGAATTGCAATAAACGAAAAAAAAGTCGGTTATTTGATTTCGACATTTATGAAATCAGACTTTGGTTGGAAACTTATTCATTATAGGGAAAATATTTCGTATATTTATTTATAATTTGAAGGGAATATATTCTACACAAGATGTGAATTCTAATGTATATACTCTGGGTTGCTGTGTTTAAACTAGAAACAAAGCTATTTTAAATGAATTGTTATACTACTGGTTCGGTTTATGATATTAAATATTTATAAATGTCAATATAATATATAGTTAAAATTAAGACTTAAAAAACACGATAGATATTATAAAAGCAAACATCCTCATACTAAATTTATTTGTATGGTTTTTTGGATTCTTAAAAATATGACGTTTATGTTAATGAATAAGTTTTTTAAAGGTCACCAAAGTTTCGTCACGCCCCATTAACATATTTTTTCAATACTATTTCTTGCGATAAAAAAATGTGTGGAACTGCGCCCTTTTTCGGCGTCTTTTCGACTATTTCTTATGCTCAACTCCCACGTTTCACTGCAGCCAAAACTTTCGCCCTGATTTCCGCTAAAAATGTAGCTATTTTTATGTGTGCACATATATTTAAGTATGTGTGTAAGTATGTATTAAGTACTTGTTGTATTTGTTAGCTCTTGCGGAAATGTTGTTGTTGTTGTCGCTGCGCTCAGCAGTTGTCATGTGGAATAATAATGTAAAAAAAAGACAATAAAATAATTGCATGAAAAAGAAAGCATAACATAGAAATTATGTTGCCCCAAGCATACAAATGAAAAATTTAATTAAAAATTTTTATATTTTTATTTATTGTCGCTGTCTTGTAATGTAAACAAATTATTGTTCTTGATAAGGGACAGCTTGGAAATCTCTTTTTTAATCCCCCGAAAGAAAGGCGTACCAGATTTTTCATTTTGTTGTTGTTTTTTTGTCACTGTGCTTGTTTATTACCTTCTACCAACTTGTGTGTTTACTGCTTCTTTCTATATGTTATTTGCTTATCTTTCCTTGTCGCCTGATAATACACAATAGAAACTACAAGAACGTAAACATACAACTACAACTACTCAACCCGCATACCCCACCCGCCCCACACTTCCACCACATAATTATTTAATGCGTGCCCAACGGTCTTTCAATTGTTCGTTGCGCGCTTTAATTTCATTTTCATCAAATATTTGTTGTTAACATTCTCATTCAGCTCTTGTAAATATTGAAGGCGAAGGCGAAGGTAAAAACAACGCCGCACACACATGAACATAAGCACATAAAAACATCGCACACGGCGCTTGGCTGCCTGCCAAACAGAGCGAGCATTGTACAGGCGGCTCTCTTTTACAACAGGGGCTCTTTTGCAGAGCGTCTAATTAACAGTTGCTGTAATTATTTGCTCTGTTAAACTTACATGATCAATTCATAAACTATTGTTGCAGTACAGTATTGTTTGTGCTGTTGTCCGTATAGGTCAAGCTGCTGCAGATTTACGTCTTTCTAATTACATAATCGATTCATAGAATTTCTACCTGTCTCCTTAACAGCACTGCTTGTGCCTTGTTACCGTGCTGTTGATGTAAACGGGCACCTTGCCTGCTATAGTAATATTTTACTCTTAACTCGGCTCTCTTTTTTACAACTCTCTTTGTGCTCTTTATTGCTCTTAGTGCCAGCTGTTGCTGCTTTGATCTTGCTGTGTTTTCTACCTGTTTCTTTTACCCACATCGATAATGGCTTATCTATGCTCACATTGTGAGTTGTTTTTTTATTTTTTTTGCCATATTTGGTTGCAATTTGTTTCGCTTCAACGATTGCACCTCTATCATTAGCAGCCATCTCGCTCCCTTGCCCACTCTCTCCTGCACACACGCACAGACAGCTCTTGCCTAAAATGTCAAAACAAACGCGACAAAAATAGCGAAAAATGCAACTTGCTTTTTCATAGCTGCGGAAAAAGTCAAATTGACAAATTCGCAGAAAAATAAACCGCTTTCTTTTAAATAGTCGACAAATTCCGCAACTGCACAAGTGATTTTTCAAGTAATTAAAATACTTCAATATTTAGCGCTTAGCTGAGCTCATTGCTTAAGCATTTTTCATTGTCCCATTGTCTCTCAGACGCTGTAATAATTTATTCAAATTAAAACGGCGTTTTGTCTGCTTTGAAATGCGCCATGTGCCGTCGCTACAGTGGCTTCCCACGCCGTGGGCACGCCCTGGCGAAAGCAGTGCGCATCAGGGCAGGAAATTTAATTAATTTGAGTTTATTTATTTAATTTTTTTTCTTAAAAGTTTTGTTTGTGATTTGTGCGGCGCAGCACTTGCTGGCCACAATTTATTTTTCACACGCTCTTAATTTCGCTACCATTTATTTCGCAGCGTGTAATTTTCATTTTCGCGTAAACATTTGAAATTGAGAAACCCTGAAATGGACAGACACAAGTTTATCTTTCATTCCGCACCTTTTTGTTGTTTCCTTCAACTGATAAACGCAAATCAATTTACCTGTCGTCGTTGTTATTGTGTAGGAAACGTGTGGGCGCTTTTCCTTAGTTTTTCTGTGTAGGTAGTTCCTTAGGTGCAGCTGAACTGAAACAACAATTGCTGGAAAAATGTAGCATCGAATTGATGAGTCTCTTAATTTTAATTACTTTCATGTCGTGAGCTCATTCAATTGGGCCAACCGCATAAATCGTCATAAATATAACATTATTTGACAGGAAAAATTATGTATTAGTCTTTAGTCTTTCCGTTTGAACTTTTGATGTAACAATATAATCTGCAACTTAAAGTTCGTTCAAAAATTAAATTCAATAATCTCTAAGTGAGGTATTGCTTGGTAAAAAATAACATATTCATAAATTGAACATTTATTTAATTTATTAAAGTCCACGCACTACCTTTTCTTAATGTATTTTTTCAATTTTCTTTATTTGTCTTATGCCAAATCTAATTCAAATTTATTTAGTTATTTGAACTTTAGCTATATTTATCAAATATAATCCATTTTATATATTATTGCAAAAACAATTCAAATTGTTGTCTGTCTAGTTTCCTATAGCCTTAATTAAGTTTAATTTGGCACAGACATCAAACCAAAACACACATTTATTTCCCTACTTTATGGGCAATATTTCTTTTTTGTTTTTTGGCTTTACGTCCAATCTCTGTTTGCTTTTGGCTATTTCATTCACACCTCAAATGGCGGTTATATTTTTTTAACAAATACGCAAATTATTTCGCAAGCAAAACCTATTATTTATTTCGCTTAAAAAAGATACTCTTTTTGGCGTACTTGCTTATTTAATTATACCCTAAAAGTCATATTAATTTTCAATTTGGCCCAAAATATGATCCACATTCGAGCACGTCGTCAGCTGACACGACACCAAACACCTCTGATTTATGCCGATCACTTTCTACATTGACTCATCAGCTTTTCAGATATATACGCACATATATGAATATATAATCGATATTATACTACATACAAAGGCAGATAAAATTTATGAGTGTTTTTTTTTTGATGAACTCAGCAAATAATTTTTAACGTTTTTACGCAGTTTGTTGCAACTTTTCACGATCTGTTAATTTTTGTGTTTAAGAAAAGTAGCAGAAATAATAATATTTACACTGTATTTTGTGAAATGAACTTGCAATCTAAAAATAATAATAGCCCCCTCCCAATGCGAAAACATTTTGCACATGCCATAAAATCTAAAGGAAAAATAATAATATAGAACCAAAAACAAGAATAAAAATATGTGGCTTTTTCGAGTTTTGTATATGCAAGAATTTTAAGCTGGTTGCAGCTTGTTTTGTTTATGGCATTTTGGTTTGGTTTTTTTTTTACGTTTTTGTTTAACAAACGCCCAATCGCCAGCCAAGTGGCCATTGGCTTGAATCTTTCGAGACTTGTTGTTCTACTATTTTTAGGCATTTGTCTATAATAAAAAATTATGATAAATTATGTGTATGTGCCAGCTGTGTTTACTTGTATGTATAGACAACAGACAAAGAGCTTATGATTCACATCTGTAGTTGTTTTGATCCATTCGCTGGCTAACTAATCTATATGCATATCCTCTCCGCCCTCCCCTCCCCCATCAACTTTTGTCATGATGCTGAGTAATTTATGAGTTCGCGACAACATTGCAATGTCTGTCACTGTCGCTGTCTACATATGATGCAAAAAATTGAAAATATATATCAGACAACGCCTCAAATCTGCTACAATACCCAATTGAAATCTGGCAAATTATGGAAAAATAAAATACTCTACTTATCACTTATATGCAACATCACAAATCCATTGAGTTTACTGTATATAAGCAAAAATCTCATTTATGTGATAATCACTTATATGATATACCTTTCGTATACTCGATTATATGCTAAGCGAAATATTTTATATGTATATGTACAGTGGTGGCCTTATAATTAGGGACAGCTTAAATAATAACTTGTATTTAAATGTACAATTTTGATATGCTTAAATCACTAACAAAAAAGATCTTCAAAATTATGTGGTATAGTTACAAAGGCATTTTTGCAAATAAACTACTTTTATTTAAACGATTATTTTTGTAGTGTAATTACCTATAAAATTCACCGAATTGCATTTGTGCAATAATCTTAGCGATATGGAAACGAGTGCACGACTTTTAAAATAAATTCAACGCGCAGCATCCATCAGAAATCTGTGACACATAAAATAAAAACCCTTTAAAGCCGTTAACTTGAAGTGGCACCAAAGCCCCCGTCAAGATATGCGGAAGTTGCAGTTGCATGGAATCAAAAGAGAGCCCCACAATAAAATGCTGCAAAAACAAACTCGAGCAAAAGGTTAAAGGACTTTATTATGTCGCGTAGCCTGCAGAACTGGAACAAGGGTGGCCCAGGCTCAAGCCAACACTGCAAAGGATGCGTCGTCTAGTGGCCTTTAAAGGCGAAGCTGGCCGAGCTTTGGCGTTTCTGAAGGGGTCTAAAGAGCAGCAAAGAGTAGAAAAACAAAGATAGCAATAGGACGTGCTTTATTTTATGTCTAACTGAGGTTTTAGTTGTGTTTCATTTGTCTTAAAATGGTGGGTTTTTCTTTAAATGGTGAAATACAGAACTTTACAAATATAGAAAATAATATAACAGTCCGTATAACACTTTATATGTCATTACATATAGGGTATAAAACAATTAACTCTAAAACTCACGTATCAGTAAAATTAATCAACACTACAATAGTTTGTATAACAGTCACTGAATATAATAGCTTGAATAACACTTAATTAATCAGTGAGTGCATCACTGCAAAATTAATTATTACAACAATCTTAAAATAATTTTTTGCAATTTACTAATTGCGATATTTTCATTTGTATACCACAATACATTAAGAACAATTCTGATTGTAGTATTACAGGTTGTATAACATTCAAAGAATATAACAGTTATAACAGCTAATTGAACAGTGGCTGCAGCAATAAAGCTGCTTGTTGAAATAGTCTTAACACAATTTTGGCTATTGACTAATTGTAATTTTTGAATTTGTATAACAGTTTAAATAGAAATGCTTGTGTATTTTATTTAATTTATGTTTTGAAACTAAATCAATTTTCAGTATAACAGTTTGTATAACTGTGAAACATTTTAATCATTTCAATAGCGGCTAATAAAACAAAATTCCTCAGCGCTAACAGACATTCCTACACAACAATGATCTCATTCCCAAACACAGCAACTGTAAATCGTTGAGAGCTGAAAAACAAATTGAAAACAGTCAAAGCATCAGCATTGTTTATTATTTTATTCAGAGGTCTATGAACTGGCCCTGATCGTTGCAGTATAGCAGAATGAACAGTAGCACAGATTCAAGAGGGCACTTCAAAGTATTTTGCACTCTCTTGTTTTTGTCCATCTTTTGCACTTATCCAGCGACAGCCTCGTTTATGGCCAAAGTTGTTCTTTGACGTTCTTTTGAGGCCCCCGCATCGCATACGCAGACACAAAATTTACATTTTACTTGGCCAAGATAGTTGGCGGCCAAGCCTGGCGGGCGGCTTATTTGAATTTGGCACGCCTCGAACTGGGTTAACACGACGGCGACGCTTGTTTGTGTGTGTGTGTGTGAGTGTGTGTGGGCCAATGGCAAGCAAATTAAGTTAACAGCCAAAACGTTCAAGGCTAACAAAACTGTGCCCAATGTGACTTGAAAAACACACGCAACAAAAACAAGACAAAAAACTGTCAGCTGCTCCTCCCGCTTGTCGATAAGCGCTCAAAAATGCACACCTGCCTTGAACCGAGCTGCGTGAACAGCAGGCGGCGCATAGTTCCAATCGGATATCCTCCAAAAAGACAGCAGCAACAGCAACAACAACAAGAACAACCGAGACAGCGACAACACATCGGGACAAACAAATAACGCGCACTTCCTCTTCCGCCGCTTTGCCCTCTTTGAGTTTGCCCCTCGCACCCCGTCAACTTGATTGCATTCCAAAAATAGTCACTTTGCCACCGTTGTTGGCATTTTCGTATAAATCACATTTTAATGTGCCGCATCTTTCAGTGAAAACTCTCCCGCTTTTATGTTTACCTTTTTGGTTTTCGTTGTGCCATATGTTGCGAGAAATAAACTGCAAGAGAACGAGAGAATGGGACAAGGCCCAGAATCTGTATAGTTATGTAAAATATATGCAAGCATTTACAAAATTATGCATACCCATAGTTCTCTCTCTCACTCCCTCTGTGTTTGCCCTGCTTTTGCTGAAGGGTATTTCTTATCTTTGAATGGGTTTGCTCAGGTTTGCGCTAGTAAAAAATGCCAGGCGCGTGACAGCCAATCCATCAAATAGCTGGTAAAAGATATTTAAATTGCGTTAAGGCTAAGGCTGGTCTTTGACCTTTGAACTTTAAACAATTTCTTATTTTGTTTGTTTTTAGAATAAAGGTATTATATTTTATTAAATTTAATCCAAGTTTGCCATAAATCCCATATTGCTTTCAAGTTATTTTCTGACTGACCCTTAATAAAGGTTTGGTAAAATTGGGAATTTTGGATTTATATATTCTTTCTTTACTTCTTTTTGGTGTGGCATTCTTAAACGCTCTTCTGAATGACTGTGCTATTTGACTTAAGTGTCTTAGTTCTTTAAACTTGACTCTTTTATTTTTTATTAATTTTTTAATACATTACCCTTGTAGCAATATTTTAAATATAATTATCGCTTTTTCTCTATCTATTTGTTCCTCAACTTCTTTTCATATTTAACTGAAAGCCTATTTACATTTGTTAGTAATCCAAATCTTCAATTTTCACATAGTTTTATTAGACTTTATGTCCTAGTTTATCTACCACTCGCTTCCATCATCATTGGGCATTCAGCGTGTGTGCAGCATATGTTGAATTTTATCTACCTCGTCTCAGACCCTCTTCTTTTTTCATCACTCCGGTTCGTCTACGTTGCCAGCATTTCCTATGGGGTTTATTTTCAGTGACACATGCAAATGGAAATGGCATTTGCTGGTTTGCCTTCGGCAGCGCCTTCTGCTCCTCCAGAGGATATCCCTCCTTCATCGCGACCTTAAAAGGTCAGTTTATGTGGCGCACTCTATGCGATTACAGTTGGTAGATTGCTGCTCCTTTGGGGAGAATAGGGGGGATTAGCTGATTCATAAAGGGAACTGAAATGAAATGTAAATTATTTGTAGATGGAGGTTACACACGCACACACACACACACACACACACGCATACACACATGTGTGTGTGTGCATAATATTTAGATAGCCAGGGTCGCTCATTAGCCGAGAAAGAAGACACATCAACTTCAGCTTCAGCGTTGCGTGAAATGCATTTGATAAATGCGTGGCACGTGGCACGTTGAAAGCATTTACAGTTGCCGCAGTTTGAAATGCTGTCAGAACTTCAATTTGGTAGCTAGCCAAGTTGGTTGCCTTTTGTGGGTTTCGTTTGATTACAGTTCTTTTTGGCTTTGGCTATTTGTGAGCCTGGCCATAATCAAAGCTACATTTACTTAGCCGTCATCGAGCATAAGCAGCCAGAGAGAGGCATCGAAATGGCCCTTGGCTTGAAAGCCTCTTCACACGGCCAGATAGACAGGCAACTGCCAGACAGCCAATTGTCCGCCAGTCTGGCTATTGGCCTGTCCCATCATTTGCGTTCTTTTTGCCCCTGTCATAATTACATGACATGCCCGCCTAATTGCAATCAACAGGAAGCATAAAAATGCACAGATGCAGTTATGGTTGCCATATACGATAGCTAACTGCTCATAATTATAGTCAGAACTTGGTTTGCCCTAAACCAAAAAAAGGCAAGGCTGGCAAGGTAGATTAGCTGTGGCTGAATGTTTGCAACAGTTAAAGGGGTTGGCCAAAATGAGATACACAGAAACTGTAAATTAACACGTTTTTAAGTTGAATTTCTGGTTCAAGACCCCAGTTAAATTGAATAAGTTGACAACAGCCTAACAACAAGTTGACTTGGTGGGTCAATTAATCGAGTTAAGGAAAAAAATAATTATCTTTTTGTCAACTAAGCTTATAGAAGAGCTGTTTCCTTTGTCTTGACAATAACACAATAAACTGTCAATTGATAAGCAGATCCGGCCACAAAATCAAATAGATTTTGACAATGTAAAAAAATGTATGTTACCTTAACTAAATTCTTAACAAGTAATATAATATAAATGCGCATTAAGTTTAGGATTCTAATGCAAGAGAAGCAGATGATTTAATTAAAAAATGTAATTTTCTTTATAGCATATAAAGCAGGCAATTTTAATTAAATCTTCTTGTCAAATATCTTTGAAATACTTGGACAACAAAAAGATTAAAGTGTTTTTATATATAAATTATATAATAGAAGAAAATGCTTCACTGAGACTATAATTAATTGGTAAACTTTGACAGAAACCCAAATAAAAGGCTTTTCAATGTTAACGAAAGGTTTTCCGAGTGAGAAGAGTAAATGAAAATTCAATTTTTAGAAGGATTGCAAAAATGTACAATGATGCTAATTCTTTACAAATTATTATTGTTATAATTTTGCCTTATTCCTACCTTTTTTCTAACGACAGAGTATCGTCTAGCACACTTTACGCCTCCTTTGCCAACCAAACGTATAAAGTATATTTTGGCTAATAAAATTCAACAAATTTTTAGCAGTCCCTTCAAACGATTTTGTCGCCCACATCCGCTTCCGTTTTTATTTATTTATTTTTTTTGGTCACGTCACCTTCAGTGTAAGCTCGGCTCGAGGGTTGAGCTCTTGTTGTTTTGTTTTTTGTTTTTCAGGGTTGTTGCCGCGCAACAATCAATAACAAACTTTTTGTTAGCCTGCCAGGGCAACTGAGTTAGCTCAGCTCAACAGTTTGTCAATCTATCAAGCGCACAGTCCTGAACACCCCATGGCATGTGTCAATGACCCCCAGCTGGCTGACCACGGACATTAGTGCACCCGGAGCCCCTGTTCAGTCAGGTGTTCCCGGTGCTCCGTGACCTGTGTCACCTATTCAGTCCAGTCAGGCATAATTTTTCTGTTGTTTTTTCTTCACGTTTTAAATGCTTAAATTGTTGCTAGAATGTTACGAATTATGTTTTAAAAGGGTTGCATTTCAAAAAAAAACGAAACTTGGAGTTCTGGCGAGTTTGTAGAGCGTGTTTATTGGTGGTTGATTGCTGTAGATCTAATCTACATGCATTTATATATTCATGCAGGTTGCATAGCGATAGTTCTCACTGTTGAAAGCTAATCGAGTAAGATAAGAGCAAAAAGCCAAACATGATTTTTCGCTTAGTTTCCTAGAATTTCCGGGTTTCACTCTAGAGAACCGCATTTGTTGTGTAGTTTTTACAGTTGCTGCATTTACGTGACTTTTTCAATAATTATAAATTGATTTAATTATTCAATTCATATGCATTATATAATTTTTTACTGTCTAGTAGATTGTTGTTTTAGAATTGTTACTGTGTTTTTTAATTTTATTGCATGTGCATGAATGAATGAATGAATTCAATAGTATGTTATATATGTCTGGTTTATGAACTAAGCAGCTAATATTTTTATAATAATTCCCTTCCATGACAACAGTAAACCAGAGTAGAAAATGGGTTAAAAAATATTGTATGTATTTTTTGAAAGTTGTTATTCAGTTTACTTTGGGATTTTGTAGTTTCATAAAATATGATTGCCTCGGTGAATAATGAAAATTTCCTTGGATCGGCCTTAAATTTGGCAGTCTTACAAAGCTGAAAATTAAAATATAAATTTCAAGAAATACATTCTAAGTAAATTGATTTTTCACATTCACAGATTTCGTAGATTTATAGATTAACAATATTATAATTTAAACATAAAATCGGTAGTTAACATTTTATTGTAAAAACTAATAATATCTTATCTAAGAAGCTTTTTAATCCTATAAAGTTCGAGATTTCACAACTAATTGGCAACTAAGCCACACTTACTTCACAGCTGTGTTGATTGTTTTGCCTATCTAACAATCAATAAACAATCGCTTTTCAGACTTGCACAGTCTCGTTGACCTCGTTACTTGATGATTGTTCGCCCTAGATTTGCACTTAGTGTTACTTAGTAGCATAGTAGCAACTATTACGCATACGCAGCGTTGACCTAATGACTTTTACACAACTGGTTTCAGCTGCCAATGCTTTCAATTGCGCAAATTAATATAGATATCCGACGACCTTTGTGTGTGTGTGCATGCATATATATATAGTATGTAAAAATATCTACGTGTATATCGAGAGATACATCCGTTGTCTAAATAACACGCCACGTCGGACTTAATTCACATAGATTTGACTGCGCCTGCTCCAGATCCAGCTGTGGCAAATGTCATATAAATATATCATCCATCATCGCATCGTATCGCATTGCTGGACAAATTAAGGTGTTCGGCCAGCGGAACAGACTGTCAAATATGAAAAAAAGCTGGAAATAATGCTTCCAAGGTCAGGCTTCCAAATAGTTGGCCAGCTAAGTGAGTGCGCCCCTCCCCTCACCTCGCCCCCAAATTGCTCCATCCGCATGATTGATGACAATCAAATATTTGTACTCGTGCAATTGAATTACGGACTTTGCATAGTTCATAAAATTGGCAATTTGTTTGTGTTTGTTGTTTATATAAAAGCAAAAGGCGCGCTAAAATTATTGCATATTTATTTATAAAACGCTTGGCATTAACTCTTGTTGTTGCTCTTTATAAACAACTTTTTTGAGTCGATTGGGCGCTGTTCAGTTGTATATTCTATAGTTTCGTGTCTATATGTGTTTTTGTAATAGAACTCGTTTATTGAAATTCCAGTCGCGTCTGCGGCGTTATGTGATATCACTGAGTCAGACTTACGCAACGTTTTGGCGTTTGATAAATATATAATATATGAACACTTGTGAGAGGGTCGCTTAAAAGGTCTTTCATATATATATGTTTGTATGTATATTTTTGTTTTAATGAAATATCTTTTCCCAATTAATTTTGCACAAATCAAAAAATTCTAGCAACAGCAATCTATATCAAACTCTATTAACGATCAATTAATGACTGTATCTTTTTAGAACAGTTTATTGGCAAACAAATTTAAATAGAGTTCAAATAAGTTTTCAAAAAATGTACAAAATATATATATAATTTAAAAAACCAGAATTTATAAAAATACTAAATTATATGCAATTAAACAAGTTAAACAGATGATAAAAACAATGTTCTTCTGGTAACTTCTAAGCCCACCCTCGCTACTCTATGCATAGTGGAGTAGTTGGCTTAGCTGATGTCAGCAATTAGCTTGATTAACGCCCATGCTTAGGCAATTAAATTCAATTGCTCAAGTTGCCAGAAAATTATGCAAAACGCACTTTTCACCTCGACACCGCTGAGTCAGCCCCGCCAGCGGCCCAGTTTCGATGTGAAATCTCAAATACAACGATCGGCGACTATTTACATTGTTGGAGCCCGCAAATGCTAAGGTGCTACGAACTCCCACTGACCGAGTGCGCCCATTGGGGGCATCTGCTTTGTCTGCCAAGCTGCCGCATGCCACGAATTTTTAGTGCGGCCACCTTTTTAGTTTTTCGCTTTAATTTCGTTGTTTCAAAGTTAATTGTACAGCAGTTTTTCGTGTTGGCCCGTTGCCCGTTGTCGAAAGGCTGCAACAAAAACAAAAAGCACACCAAATTTAATTAAACTAAAGGCAAATTGCATTTGTGCGCAACTCAGCTCGCGTAACTCAATTCATTTTCATTTGCGTGGCGAGCTTTGTTTCTTTTTTTTTTTTTTGCCCACTATCGCACATTAAATTCTGCGGCGGCGCTTGCATAAAACGGCGATAGACAGTTGCCATAACCACTGCATAATTAAAGCTCAGTCAAAGCTTATTAAAACTGCCCAGATGTGACTTAATTAGTGCTCCCTCGCTGGCAAAACGCGGATTATGTTACAATTCGAGGACCATTTACTATTAATAACTATTTCGAGTCGATTTGCGAACGTGCTTTAAAATTGACGGCACTTAATAAATCCCTTTAAACGAACGCCTCTCTATGCGATTTTCATGAATTTAAGTAACAGACCTTTTATGCGGTTTTACTTAACTTATTCGGTTTAAGTGAAAGTGACTGGGAAAATCCAGAGAACTAGTGAAAGGAAGAGATAAGGAGACAATTATAAATATATATTATTAAATAAATTAAACACTTTATTTAATATCTTAATCACAATCTTAAACGTATTACTTAAGGTCGCCAGAATCGCAAGGAACAGCGATACTCATTTGAGTAGGAAATGAGACGTTTCACAGTATTATTAAAATAAAAATATTATCTCTTAAACTTTAGTTAGAATAAATTCTACAGATTTTGTTTTATAATACAATGGCAAATTAATTTGAAAATATTTTGTGTGTTAAACTTCATATTTGTAGTGCGGATAACATATAAATGTGAATTGTTTGCTTGTATTTTGTGCAACAATACTGTTGTCGATAACCAAAGCTAAAATTCCTCTTTTTAAAAAACCTTTCGTATCTTCTTCATATTTAGTTTATTTTCAGATACTGTTCACAAACAGCTCGCCATCAATTATTCTATCAATTTGAAATCCTATTAAAATTGTCAGTTTAAAATTGCAATTTATTTGAGATTTTCCGCTTTTTTGCTTCATTTTTATTTTTTGGGATACGCCCCCTCAAAGCGCAGTTATCAGAGAGGTTCTGAGCTGATTGAGTGTGTGGGCTTCGAGTGCAATTTATCAATGGGAAGAAAAACTTGAAGTTGAACTACAATAATTGTGACAATGAATTCGCGTAGCGGCCCAATGAAGAAAGAAAGCCATATAAGGCGACTAGTGGTCAAGTAGAATCTACAACTACTGCATACGGTTACGGGTGCGGCTACGGCAAAGGCAATGGCTGCGACTACGGCACCATGTGCCATTTATCAAAGCACGCCATTCATTTGCAAAGAACGCACTTGGGGAAAACGCCGAGCAAAGCAAAGCAAATCGCAGACCGCCCCACATGTTGGCCGAAGGTTCAACAACCCGCGAGACCGAGTAAACGCCTCGTTTAAAAAAGAAAGAGCAACAAGAATTCAAAATAAAAATCTCTGGCAATAAGTTTGTTTTAATGTAAACCAGAGACGCATAGCTAGTTGAATATTTGCTAGATGAGATCACATTTGTTGTTGTTGTTGTTGATGCGATGGGTTGAAATTGGGTTGGGTTTGGAAATTGCTTGGAACTGGAATTGGAATTGAAAAATTGAAAGGGACCAAGCAGCACATTAATAATAATTACGCGACCGGCGGCTTGACATCTGTTTGAAGTTTATGCTGGCACATAACTCTGGATGCCCGCCTATGGATCACTTTCCGCCGCTGATGGAGTTATTACAATGGCCCTATAAATAGACTCCCGCTCGACTGGCGATCGGCACGCAACAGTCGACAGTCGCAGCCGACTTTTGTTTTTGTTTTCGTTTTTTTTTTTGCTTTTATTATTTTGACCCTATTACCGTGCGTGGAGCTGTGATGAGCTGTAATTCTTAATATACCATATGACAGTGGTGGGGTCTTTAGTTATTTAAAAGCTGCTGACTACCGCATCAAAAGGGGGCTTGACCAGAAGTTATGGTAGCTAGATCAGCTATATAGATAAACACAAATTGTTTACAGTGGTATTTGCAATCTTGTGTTATTTGAATCATTTTTTAGACTTTTATAGAATTTAAAAAAAATTTAGATTATTGAAATAAGGCTCGAACAACGAGAATATGAATTCGATTTCGTATGAATTTCGATTTATATTCATATTAATATTATTTGTATTAAAATTAAAAAAAGCGGTTCAATCAACTTTTTAAACAAATTTATTTAAACATTTAGTTTAAACTGATAATTTAACTTAACATCTGCGAACTTCAGTCTGTATTTGAAGGTAATTTTATAAATTGTATCAAATTTATCACGCATTAAAAGGCAGCTATTTCAAGATCGAACAGTTCACACAATTTGTGATTCTAGCAGAGTTCCATAAAGATTTATCTCAATGAGCACACCACAAATTGGGCTCTTAAATTCAAATTCAATATTCTACACTCTCCCCCTCTATATTTAGGCTGCTGCTGCTTAAGCACTCCCCTTGACAGGGCTAAGTACTACGCCTCTGTCGACGCTCCCTTACGGTTTGCTTTGTCTTTAACAAATGTTAAGCAATTGAAGTTTCGGCTTGTGGGCGTCCATCAACGACAACAACAGCGACAAACGACTGGATGAATGTCGGCACAGTCCGGGCTTTTTTGACCCCCACCTCCCACCAACCCCTTCCCAATTGTGGTTTGTGGCCTGTTGTCTTGGGCCTGTCATTTGCCAATTGGCATTTATGTTTTTGTAAATTGATATTTCCGTAGGGCGCAGTCAGAGTTGTTATATATATGCTAGCATATCATACATTTTATGCATTCTAAAAACAATTTAACTAATCTGCTTTCTCTCTTATTCTTTTCCTTGCAGGTACGTATATATAAGTGTATATATATATATATATAAAATCTAAAACTCGTTCCACACAACCACTTGTATCGTAAGTCTGTACTCTAAATCTGTTTATCAAAGGCCAAATGCCTGGCCATTGCCTTCGGCTGTGACTTTATTAATTTAAGGCAATTAATTAAAGCTGTTAAGTGGCCGAAAACAATTTGCAGCTCGTTAAAAGCAGCGGCATCAATGGGTTAAGTGCCCCGACGCTTCTCTCTTCCCAATGCTGGCCAGATACGTGCTTAATTGAAAGTTCACTCGATTTTTAGCAACAACAGCTTTCCCAGAAGTGCCTTCCTCGCCCTTCCCCATTTAGAGATCTCTCGGCTCTCAAGTGCATTTCATCTGCTGCCTTTTCAAATGAATTTTGTTTAATTTTGGGCAGCTGCAAGCTGTAAACTCAATTTCCCCATGCCCAGCAATTTGTGCTGTAATGCCAAAACAAAGACACTTAATCATCTCAGATTTGCAAAAGGGCCGTCCCATAAAAAATAAACGGGTTTAATTACTTAACGTCGCGCCCTTGCCTTCAATTTGTCGCCACTCAGGCTGTTGTCTAGACAAGCCAAGTCTTGCTACCTACCTCCCTCCCTCCCTCCCCTCTCTCTCTCTCTCTCTCTCTTTCTCTTTGCACTTCCTTTCATAAATCGATTTCGGCTATTCAGGCATATTTTTTGCTTGAACACGCAGAATCGAATATGTTTTTATGACACATCTCTCAGAACTCTCCGTCTGAATTTTGTGCCCTAAAAATAACTCTTGTCTGCACTTGATATCGTACTTTTTAGTTATTAAACAACTAATTTCACTTAAATTCTGTTTGCAAACAATAGCAGATTATTAATAATACGGCTTTTGTTATGAACCAATGTCTCACCTTTAATCGGTTTCATAAAGTTGAGTTCTCACATAAAAAAGCCATGCTTTGGTTTGAACCTCACATAATTTTATTTAATACAACAAATTTCTTTTTTTATGTTCATTAACTTTTCTCTCATAAGTCTTTTTTTAATTTCATCACAATTTTTTGTTTTAGTTCCAGCAATATACAAAGTGAATTTTTTTATAATTTTTATATAATGCGAGGCAGCTATATATATTACCTGCGTTTCAGGTAGATAATATGGAGAAAAAAAATAGGAAAGAGATTTAATATTAATCTTAGCGTTTAAACACTAATCGCTTACTTAAATCCCAGCTTAAATTCCAGCGCCAGCTCAAAAACAGGTAGATTCAATCAAGTTCATTCAAGATTTTTCTCTTACCTAAGGTTGGATTAACATCATACATTACAGTCTAGTCTTGGTTTCTTTCTGAAACATAGAACTATATATTAATAATATATTCTAACATACGTATATTATGATTTTAAAATAAAATTTAATTTAAAATTAATTTCTTTACTGTTAACTATGAAATTTTAACCCAACTTTGCAAATCAAACAAGCGACCATAATAAAACTTATGTAGCCTTAGTCCTATAAAGTTTGTAAATACCTAATAGTCTATCTAAGTTATTTTACTTTATCTGTGCTATGAGCAGAAATGATAAGACTACGCAATCTTATCAATAGTTAATTAACTGATTTGGTTCTTTCAATTTTCCTTCCGTTGTAAATGTTTTTGTTAGCGTTGTATATAGATTTGATGACCTTGTAAATTATAGAACGATAGGTTCAAAAGTTTTGTTTAAGAGTAAATATTAAATCTAATTTTATTTCAAACAAAGCCACTAAAAATTATATACTCTTGCAAAGAGTATTTTATAATTAAAAGTGCAATACACAAGCCTATAAACCCATATGTATATATATTCACTGTATATTCTGTCTGTCTGCTTTAATGCTTTCTTCACTTTCAAAATTTCATTGCTGCCCTTACTCTTGCTATATCAGAAAAATCCTATTAACAAAGGAACACTATAGCATAAGGTTCTCACGGGGACTATCTCTCATAAATGGAGTCTATAGAAAAAAGCGAGTAAAATAGATGGACTCTAGTATATAGATCTCGCAGAAACGATCGTTTAAAAATTCAGTTATTATCGAACCTAGAAATATTTCGCTTCTCTGCAAGGGTATTAAAACTTGGGCAATTGTTATTTCTTTATTTGCCTTTATTCGGGGCACGTCAGCAGCTGTCGGCTTAAGGCGAAAGTGCAAATCGTAGTGCCAATCGACGTATTGATTTAGTTGATTTAACTACAACACATCGGCAATGCATATATGTATATATACATGTATGTCGAAACAGATGTCAGCCAGGTGTTGCCGCAATTTGCATTTATTTTATGGCAACCTGCAAAATGGCACCGTGCGCTATGAAAACGGAATGGAGAAGCTAGAAAAGCATTGTGACCGAACACATATGCACTTTTCGGGCCGCGGAATTTGGGAAATGCCGAAATTAAAAAACAATCAAGGAAAACCCAGACACGGCCTAATTACCTGCGCGAAAAGGCAACGGGGCTAAAGGACAAAGGGCAAAGGGGGCGGCGCGCGAATGTTAACCGCGCCTACCTGCGACAGGTCGAACGGAGCCCACAGCTGCCTGACCTGCGGCTAATCAGGGTTGGATTAGCGGCTAATCAGGGTTGGACTAGCGGCTAATCTGGGTTTGACTAGCCGCAGGTCAGGCAGCTGTGGGCTGAAGGTCTGGCATTTACAGCTACCTGTCCGCCTATAAAAAGCGCCCTGCGGCAGCCCATTGTCATCAGTTGCACAGCAGCCGCGAAAGCAAACACTTTGCCAAATCATCAATCTGAAACTCGAGAAATTGTGAAGCAAGCAATCAATATGGCCACCACCTACAGTTGCGCACAGTACGTGAACTTCATGGATCCCGAAAGCTATGGTGAGCTTGCCACCACTTATACCCTGGACGCGGCCCGCTTTGCAAAGCGTGACTTGGGCCTGTTCATCGAGAGCCTGGAGACGATCTCGCGCATCGAACGGGAGCGCCACGAGCGACTAGTGCGCCGGCGCGAGCAGCGGCTCCACGAGAAGCGCATTGCGGAGCTGGATAGCGACCGCAGCGAGAGTCCGACGCCCAGCGCCGAGGAGGCCGTCGATGAGCCGCTCATGTATTTGGAGGCCAAATGCATACCGTATGCGATCAGCGATTCGCTGTCCACGGCGGAGAAGGTCACGCCGTACTATGATATCTGTGGCGATGAGGCCTATGGCGGCTCCGATCAATCGCCCCGGAGCAGTGTCACCTACTGCAGTTGCGGCAGCGGCAACGGCGGCGTCTCCGATTCCTCTGAGTCGGGCATTTACGGTGGATCAACGCCACCGCCGCTGCGTCCACGCTCGCAGGTCATCACCAAGCCCAAACAGCGCACCACACGCTCTCGCATCATTAGCATGGTCCTGAAGCGGGAATACGCCAAAGCACCCGCGGCGGACGCACTGGAGGAGTCGGCGCACAAGTATGATCAGATACCAGCCAAGTCGCGACGCGGCGTCGCCTGTGGCCAGGGCTCCCCCGAGGAGCGTTTCCTCGACAAGGCCTTGCGCTATTTGACCTTGTGATTGGCGCAGCTCGAAGTGCCCCAGCATTAACCCATTATTATTAAGATGAACCCATGATATTACTTAACCTTGATTTGTTTGTAAAACATTTTGATCAGCATCAATAAAATCGAAATCCAAAGCAATTGATTACTGTTTTTAATAATTATGCTAGCGCTTAAAATGGGACACAGTAATATATTTTGGAGGGAAGAATTAATAATGCAAAAGTTATATATTAATGAAATATATATATTTTGTATTATTCTTCTTAAAAAACTCTAATCCAAACTTGATTTTTATAGTTGAAAACACACAACTATATCAGACCGTAAAATTTAAATTGATATATTTATTTATTATTTATTTTAATATTTTATTCAATAGACTAAAATATTATTTTATTATTCCTTTCAAAGGTTTCAATTACATTATCAAAAGTTAAACATATATAAGAGATATTCTTTTGATTAATTATGAAACTAATTATTTTACGATAAATTACTAGTTGTTTCAAATATTCTCCTCGAGTAAAAAAATCAAAACCTTAAACACAAATGCCAGCATTTTTTTATAATACACTACAATGTAAATGTTGTTCTGTATTCTTCTTTACATATGTTTTATCTATATACACCAATTAGCTCAGTTTATTTCCAAATAACACCACTCGATTTAATATTGTCTGCGATGCCTCCTTCTCTCTCTCTTTCTCTCTCTGTCACTCGCTCTGTCTTTCCCGTTGTGTAATCCGCTGTTCTCATATTAGACGACCCAATGACACGCTTCTCAAACTGGCAGCTGGCTGCATCATCTCGATAATCTGCTTCAATTTAACTGGCTGTCAACGTGTCGACTGCCTTGCTGCAAGTGAACCACTTGCCGACGGGGTGAGGCTAAAACTGATCTAAATATAGCCGAACAATTGACACCCTGCCACTTCTAGGCAGCTGTCGGCTATCCAAACACCAACTAGATGTCAAAGTGCGAGTGTGTGCGCTATAAGCATATACATATATATATATTTCTTGTTGTACTTCATCTTGCCGCCTGTTGCTGAGTTCTTTTGTTTATCAACTCGCACAGGGTGACTCGTGCACAGCGTACTTGGTGTGCCTGCATCCTGCTGCTATAAAAAAAGCTCGCCGCTGTTGCGTCTGTTTTGGCTTCGGTCATGCGCCAAAGCTGCCATAAAAACGGTTACAACTGCTTTTTTGGCTTTTGGCTGTGGCTTCGGCTTTCGCTTTGGCCTCTGCCTGGCCTCAACTCAGTATCTATCACAAATTCGAAAGCGTAGCATACATTTCTGCGCCGGAAATGGCAAACGACGCGTAGTGTGTGCGTGCCTCTCCGCGTGTGTGCGTGTGTGAGTGTGCGTGTGTGTGTGTGTTGGTGTTGCTGTTCGGTGTTGCAAGTCGCGCGCGCCATGTTTGCTCAAGTAAAAGCCAAATTTAATTAATTCATTTAGCCTAAGCGACACACAGAGAAGTCCTAAAAGTGCCCAAAAAAAACGCATTTGCAAACACACAGACACACACACCCCCAACCCCCGTGGCCAGTGCAAACCTTCCCCTTCTCCCTGTGTGTTCCCTTGACAATAAAATATGAATTGATGCGCGCGCTGCGCCATAGTATCGTGTGTGTGTGTGTGTGTGTGTGTGTGTGTGCGTGCTTGTGTGTGTATTTGTGTATTGCTGCGTGCGTTTGACATTATTCTATTTTTTCGCCTGTCCATATTTTAAGGTCAACTCGCAGCTGCGTTTCGCTTGCGCATTCAACCAAAATTTAATCAAAAGCACCAAAAGTTATAAAAATAAATTTTGAGCCCTTTTTGGTAGCTCCAAAGAGAGTTGCGTTTCCTGGGGTTTTTTGGGGTGTGCCTATTTTATAGCTTGCAGTTTTGCCAATGTATGTGTGTGTGTGTGTGTGTGTGTGTGAGAGTCTGCATGTGTTTGTGGCGCTTTTATTGACTTCCTTTTTAGCCTGGCTGTAGGTGTGCGTGCTAATTGAGTTTTATTTCGTATATATATGCAAATAAGTATACATATATGTATATATTTACATATATATGATTTATATATTTAATTTTTGAATGAATGAATTTATATATCAAAGTTTATATATCAAAGCTGCAATCCGCCTTGAAACAGAACCGTTTCGAACCCGGATCATATTTCTTTTTAATCATGAACGAAACCAGTTGCCCAATAAAACACTTAAAGCCCGAACCGAACCAAATTTTATGTTCGACAAATAGTTTGGTTTAATATGGGCTTAAGAGAAAAATTTGACACCAAAAATTTACATTGTTTGACCCTAGAGGCAGCAGTAATAAGAATTCCGTAGAAGATACACCGTTTTGTTATAATTAATACATTAAATACGTTCATTTTAAATTGGAAAGAATGTGGCGAACCAAGATAAATGAAGATAAATAGATATGTATATATGTGTGTGTGTATGTCAATTCTATAAAGTTTCTCATCGAACGAAAACATTGTATTTTCTTTCAAAATTCAAAAACTAAAAACGTACAGCTAAAAAACTATATAATTACTCTATATACCAAACAGTAACAAAAATATGCTGCAATACGATCAGGTAATTGAGTGCGATAATTTATCTTATGATAAGCATAGAAAATAGCATATGCAAGTATGTAAATTAGACGGGTTGACGTCAAATCAGCTGCACCGGCATTTCAGGATATATGACCCACATAGTGAAATGTTGGCGCCTGCTGCTGCAGCCACTGCACCGCTGCACCGCTGCACCACTGCACCGCTGCACCACTTTCAACTGCACCTGTAAACGGCAAGCGGCACGGCAATTGTCAATTGGCTCACGTCAAGCGACTGACGACAGCAGCGACTTGGCAGCAACTTGACAGCAACTGCTGCGGCGTTGCCTCCCCTTTCGGCCCCACCCCCGCCTCCCTCCAAGTGGCTTTGCATAGGTGTATGACGACTGCGATTAAGTTTTGTCTGTCTTTTGTTTTGCTCACTGTCTCAGGTTTACGGCACTGGCCCGCCCCCTCTCGGCAGCCTTCTCTTTTCCCTTTGATTGTGCACTTTTGTCATTTACACTGTGCTACAGCCAAGGCAAAATGTTGGTAGACCAGCATTGTTTACACTTGGGATGCTAACTCAAGTTTTTGCTATGCACTTGAAATCTCTTCTATTAAGCACTTGCCTTGAGAGATAAGTTGGTGTGTGCGTGTGCATATGTTTATGTGGATGTGTGTGTGTGCGTGTGTTGCCAGTGTGTGCATCCAACTTAGACGTAGCCAAGGCGCCTAATTCACATACTAAAGAACTTCCTAAACAGACGCATATATTTAATTAAATAGAACTTAGTAATAGCACAATTAAAATATTTACAAAATATATTAGCTAACATACTTTGATAAAAGTTGATATAAATAGTTTTTAAAATGTTAAATGCGTTAATTAATAATATATTATATTATAAAACATGTATTAATTTATATATTAAATTAAAAATAAATTGTTTTAATATTTATTTATAAATTATAACACATTTTCAAATATTTATTTAATAAATAAATAAATAATAAACACGCATTTTTCAATGCATTTATATTATTTATTTTATAATTAAAGAATGCACAAATGTTTAACAGTGAATTTATTTTATTTATTTATTGTTTGGACTATATTTGTAATGATAGCTGAAGGCGACGGCAGCCATTGGTAGTTAATGCACTTAACCTTATGATTAGTTTTTTTAAAGAAATAAATAATCAAGTTTTTAATTTGACTAACTAACTTAACTCTTAACTATTAGAAACTACTTTGCATATTCTTGGTACTTTGCAAGGACAAATTTAACGTGAGTTCTACTGCAACATTAGACTGAATTTAAATAGATGCAGAAATGCATAATAAATAAGCATCAGTCTTAATTAATATTTCCAAAGAATTAGTACGTCACTTTAAAATATAGCAAATCTGTCCATCATCTTTTTAGGTGAACCAAAGCTCATCTGCATAATCTGTTTCATAACTTTGCCACTTGACACATCAGGGCCAGCGCCAGGCATAACCCACTAGAACTTAGGAATTCATCAGATTTGCCACCTCCCCTGTTGGCAAAGATAACCTAGAAATGTCGCAAGTTATTTTGTTTTCGCCTGAAGGACTTTATATAGTCCAGGGCAGTTCAGTGGCGGCTCTAATGCCGCAAAGTTTTTGTGGCCCGTTATTGACAAAGGAACAAACAATAGTAAAAGTTTGCCCCAAGTTATCCAAAACTTTGCGCTTGGCTGAATCATCGCAAATGCCCACACATTGAGCAAGAACAATTTTATTATTCAAGTGTCACTTTTTATTCACACGCAATAAATCATTTGGGCGGATTTGTTTAGGTCAAATACAATCTCAGCTGTTGAATTGTTTCAGGGTGGACAACGCATATGGAAACCTGTTGATATTCCGAGCTTGTTTAGAGGATTAAAACTTTTTAACTTGCACTAAGTTTAATTGATGTGATGAAATGATTTTAAATCTGCAATTTGCTTTTAGATATTTTACTATATATTATATATTATTGATTTATCTAGTTCATTTAACTTTGCATGCAAAGTCATGTGCTTAATTGGTTTTTTTTCCTGGAATTTGTATCCATTTGGAAATAAATTTAATTATGAAATTTGCTTATAGATATATTAGCTAAAATTAGCTTGCTTGTTTTACATAATTGGCTCTTTTGAACCCATTTGGAAAAATATAAATAACAATATATGTTTTTTGTTTTCTATTTCAACAAAAACATTATAATATAATTTATATATAACAATTATGTTACACAATCTTCGGCGTGAATTGAAGAACTAGTTGTTAGAATCTAAAAATAAGAAATACAATTATATTAAATTTTCGAAACTGTTCTCTTCCATTGCAGCCACCTGAGAATGAGCTACAGAAATCGCACGATCACAATCCGGCCGCCCTGAGCGAGCATCAGTTGCGGGTTCAAGCCTCGCTGCAGCGTCTGAATATACCCGACTGGTTCCGACAATACAATCAAAATGCGGCACGGTCGCCAGATGGCGCCGTTGCCGGCGGCGCGGCCACAGCGCCCTCTGGCGGCTACAAGCCGGGCAACTTTACGCGCAAACGCACACAGGACTCGGGCCGCTGGCAGGGCCTTAACTCGAAGACGACTTCGCTCAGTTCGCTGGGCTCACAGCGCTCTGATCGTAGTCCCCTGCTGTTGAGTCCCTCGGCGCACAGCCACCACGGCGGCCCGAGCGTCAGCGCCTCAACGTCGGGACACCAGCATGCCCCCGGCCACGCTGTTGGCGCCACACGCTGGTCGACCTCCCATCTGAACTCCACACAGACATCGCCCAGCGTCTCGCAGCGCGGCAGCTTTGCGCGCGGCGCGCCCATCAACAGCAGCTTCATGTCGGTGGCCAGCGGCAGCAGCGCCGGCGGTGTCCTGCGCAACTCCTATCGCCAGCCCTACTTGGGCTGGCGCAGCACCGAGAAACTCTCGCAGCGCACGCCCCACGAACGGTGAGTGAGAGATCAAATATCCCCCCTCCCCATTTCTAATCTGGCGCAATCTCTATTTTAGACTGGCCAACTCGCTGCTGGCGCAACGCACATCGCCCACGGCGGCGACGGGCACGAACGGTGTGCGCTCGCATCTGCAGCCCGTTACGCCGGAAATACAGAGCTCCATCAAGGAGGTCACCTCGGCCATAGTGCATTATGTGAACGATCAGACGCAGGCGCAGCAGTTGCAGCAACAGCGCAGCCGTTCGGCTAGTCCCAATTCGAGGTAGGCAGCGGATCACTCAAAATACCGTTGCGGCCAATAACAGAACACTTTTGTAGTGTATACAAGTTGTCGTAGAAGTCGCCTGCCTTAAACAAAAAAAAAATGAAGCAATCAAAAATAGCAAAGAAAACCCCATCTGTGTATAGCTGTTATTACCACATCTTTATCTTTCTCTATATCTTGTCACCCCTTCCCATAAAATAGCAGAGCACTTTCTATCTGTGTGTAGCTGTTATTACCTTTATCTTTTTCAAGTTCTATATCCATATGTTCACCCATCATCTTCATAATTTCGTACCTGTTCATTTCGTACTGAAAACTTTAATTTCTCTTCGGCAACTACACAACGCGTAGCTACCTGTAAAAGTTCACCCCAGCACCAGCTGCAGCACTCAGTCAGTCAGTCAATCAATCAGTCAATCAATCAGTCAATCAGTCAGTCAGTCAATCAACTGCCTGCCTGCCACGATGTACAGAGGTAAGCAAGCCCTTATCCCACTCTTGGGCTTTGTCATCCTCATCGTCTCAGCGTCCTCCATGTGGCTAACCCGTGACTAATCCTTGTGATATCTACATGTGTTACTTACACCAAATATCTGTGATGGCTTCTACTAAACTAAAAAAAAACTAAAAACACTAAAAACCAACTAAACAACTTTCACCTCCAAACGTGTGACGGCCAAAAACTGCTTGGATGGGCGCCAACTTATTGAGGTCAGGTCAAAGAGCAGATATCTTCTCGATGGACATAAACATTTGATGGTGTTAAGGATTTTAGCTATTTTTATTTTTGCTGTTCCATTTTGTAATAGAGAATTTTTAGTTAAATTTGGGTTATTAGTATTTAAAATGGTAAAGAATTATTTGAAATATTCTGATAAAAAGCGATAAAGATAAAAACTCCTATGCTTTTCGAGATTTAAACGTTTAATAGCACCAATTCAAACCGCCAATAAGGTTTTTTATGGGTTTTTGCAAATTTTGCACAAATATTAAAAATCACAAAATTAGCAAAATTTAATTTTATATAGTTTTTAAAACATTAAAAAGACCATTTCAAGTACGTTCTTTTAAATATTCAGGTTCTTTTACCCGCTCTTTACAATTAGTTGTTTTCAACCTCAGTCTTCTTTCTCAGTTCATTAGTGAAACATTTGCAAACCATTTCAAAGTTTTCCACACTCTTTTCTATAATTAAACTCGACCTTGTCCGTCTATAATTAAAATCTTTCCTAAGATGATTGCCTCACATATTGCTCGATATTTATCATTCCCCACCTCTTGCAATCGATGCTGATTATTATTACTATTATTATTATTATTTGCCCACGCAATAATTCAGTTCATCTGTTGGCCTTTGTGGCAATCTCAGTCAAAATGCGTTACTTTATCAATGTTAATTGTATGAGATTTTTTCCCATCAATATTGCCACTATTCACATGCCATTCAAAGCGAAATTGATTACGTTTCACTTTCATGTTGAATCTGATGTCAGTGCAAACTATCCCCGAGGGCTATTAATAAGGCTCAATAAAAAAAGAGGCCTCGCCCCGAACCCAACGACGCATTCAATTTAAATGTCAGCAATGCAATTGGCGGGCCCTGTCTGATGTGCGGGGTTGCCTACCTATTCTAGGATACCTAGATATATATCAGAGCCAGCTCCAACCCGGGCCACTTGCACACGTTTCAAGTGGAGCCCACTTGCTGGCCCTGCGGCCGTGTCAATCATTATGAAAATCAATAATATTAAAGTAGAGCAACTCGCATACAGGGTGCCACTTTTGAGCGCTATATTTACCCGGCATTTGGGTCAGGTGAATACCCAATGCATCCCAAATGACCTGTCTTGGTGTAAATTCACTCAGAGAAAAAAGAAAGTAGTCAGTATAGAATTTGTTTTCAATATTTGTTTTAATAATTTTAAATTCATTACAAAAAATGTAATTAAATTGGGTGCTTCATTTGCGTCGTAAAATTAGGAATTTTGTAATTTTTCACTTTCTCAAGTGAATATATTTTGACAACCATATTTGTAGTCAAGAAAATATAGTTCAAAAACCTTTTTGATCAAAATTTGAAGGTGTTAACAACTGTGTAAAACATAGTTAAAAAATATATTTTCTATGAATTTTAAGATATATATTTATGTATACATTCGAATATCCATGCATAAAAAAATTAATATTTGTTGCTTTGGCATTTAGGAATGCAGTTAAAATTCCCAATTTAAACAATATATGCCAGCAAAGGTTTTACAATTAGCCTTACTCAAAATTGTTAACAAAAACATCCGCTCGAAAGTTATTTATAATTTTTAAATATTACTATCATAATCTAAATCCATATTAGCTAAACTATTTACATACAAATTGTAGCATTTTTACGCTCTTGACAAACATAACCACTTGATGAAGAGCATCTCAGAATTCATCTTGAAAAACTTTGCAGACCTTCTGGTTGTTGTCTGCAATCAGGCCGCCAGCCAGGCGCCTCTCCCTCCCGCCGCTCCCTGCTCTCCCTGTTCCCTTCAGGAGAGGCGCAGCAACCCTACACAGCAGCCAATGTGGCCTATGCTTGTCTCGCGCCGTCTCTCTCGCACGCACACAGACAAAAGCCACCTCTTTTATGCTCTCGATCCCACATTTGGCTTTGGCTTTGGCTATTTCTGTGCTTTCACATCCATCGGCGTTTCATTCGTGTGCGACGTCTGCTGCCAAACGCTGCTCAGCGAGCGCTGCGCCGTCAAATATCTGGCCAAGGGAAAATAAGTACAAATAATTATATAAACTTATGTGAGTTTTCCAAGTCGAGCTTGAACAGTAACTAAAATTAACTGCAATTGGGCCGCTGCTCAGAGCGGCTTTTTCGGGGTCAGTTTTGAATATAGGCCACAATATGCAAAAGGTTGTCTGAGGTTAGTGTCCTGCGTCGTCCTGTACGGCCACAAGTGCAGGCGCGCGTTGAGTCACAGCTGCTGTGACGTCACTTATTGATTTTACTAGCCTGGTGTTTGTTGTTCTAATTTGCTGTTGTTATTGTTGCTGCTAACATTAAAATAAATATATTAACGAAACGTTTACTAATCCGCTTTCCTTTCGGGGCCCCATTCCACAGAAAGTGCTGGCTGGAGAGCAGCTTTGTTGGCACACGTCCGCTGGACTCACCGCAAACGCCCATCATTGACAGCAGCAGCAGCCCGCCCGCAGTCCAGCATCAGTATCAGTTTCAGCATCAACTCCACTTGGATGCCACAACGGTGGTTGCCATTGGACAGCCGCCACTACGCATGAACGGACTTAGCCGAGTCGGCGGCGGTGGCGGTGAGTCCACCATTTATATATGACCAGCAGCAGCTGGCCAACAACTGGCGTGCTTAGACTTTAGCTAGTATATCAGCTTGATTTCTTTTATTTTCGACAACAACAAAAATCACAAATTTGATTTTGTAATGTGCACAACAACAAAAAACTCAAATGCGACATGCGTTGAAACATATATACATATATATATGTTAGCTAAGCGTACATATGTTTAGTATGTAGCTACAACACCTATGATTTCTTAGACGCACACACACACACACAAATGTAGCTTGAAATGCAATTTTCTACATTTTTTTGTTTGTTTTATGGTTTTTATTGTAAAAGCAAAAAGAATATTAATAATATTACCTAGGCTGCAAAGTGCAGATGCATTTTAAGTTTCCACATTTTTGTTTTAACGACTGTAAATTACAAAACTTTTACAAAATTCAAGTTCATTTTTAAAATTGACCCATTTCAAAAGCAAGCAAGTACACGTGTAATTTTTTAGTGTTTACAAACTTATTTTAATAAATTTACAATTTAATTTTATGATTAACTTTTAAAAATAAACACAGCTATGGCATACAGTTGATTATTATTGTATTATTATTATTATCTGTATAATTATTTTTATTATTATTATCATTGTACTCGTACCAATCTGTTCACATATTTTATGCGATTCAAAACAAATCATAGCATACTTATCTGCGCATAAGTTTTCTATGGTTTCCATTTGGCATATTTCATTTTTTAATGCTGCTCAAAATTCTCATAATCATACACACACACACCAATATATTTTATTTGGAATTTTCAATTTTAGGCTTGGTTTTTAAAATTAGAAAAATTCACGTATCTAACCTCAAAAATGATATAACTACCACAACAACAACAATAACAGCTGACTTTTTATCAACTAAGCGTGCTATAAATTAAATTTCTTTATATTTATAAATGATGTATTATGTTTAAAATGCAACGAACGATTCGAGGAGATTTTGTTTTTTCGATCACTTATATAATATATAATTTTTGTAAAAATTATTATAATTTCTTTTTAAAACAAAAATGATATCGAAGTGCTTTATATATACGTCTACAAAGCGGGCACAGCCCTCGCTAATGGTGACTACAATAAAAACTGAATTATATTTTATTCACAAAAATTTTATAATTTTGTAGTTTTTCCATTTTATTTGATTTGGATTTTTAGCTGTATAGTAGAAATATTCTTAGCTACCCTTTGCTCTTTGACTGTGCACTAAACACACTTTGGCTTGTACATAAAACATTTTCTCAGTGTAATTTATTTTTTTGTTGAATTTTAACTAATTCAATTTTATTTCATAAATCATATGTAATGCCCCCCATTTAGTTTTAAGAACATTTAATGCGCTATATATTTTTTCCAAGCCTAACAACAATTTATTTTTGTATTCTTATATTTTATGCCGTGCATTATTATCAAAAAAAAAAAACAAAAATTTAAAAAATATATTATGCAAACTTTGGCCCCATAAACAATTTTAATCGAAAAAAATGAAAAAAAAAAAAAAATGTAATTGCATCTAAAGCGCCTGAACGCTCGTTGAGCAACGCATCGCTAGAAGATGTCTTAGCCTCACTTTTAGGACTGCCAACTACCTCCTCCTCCAACAGCCAGAACACCAACAACAGAAACAGCAACAGAAACCAAGCGGCAGCGGCGACCATTGCAGGGTCCTCGACGACAGGTATGAACCTGTAAGTTTTGTTCCAATATAACCGCTACCCACAAAAAAAAAAACAAAAATAAAAAACAAAAAAAAAGAACTTAAAAGATAACAACAAAATTTATTTGAACAATTAAAGAGAGAAGAAAATGAAATGGGTATAGGCAAAAACTAAACTTCCGTTATTGTTCGTTGTTCGCATATAAAGCTCTATATACACTCCAATATATAAACACACATATATAACTAATTAACATACCTACCATATACCTTATAATCTATAACTCAGTGCTATACGTTTTTTTTAAAAGCTCTTAAATTCCTCAAGTTTTTAGTAGTTTTGTTGAAAATAACTTCATACGTTTAATACTCGATCGATCATCAAGCGCATATAGTTCTAGCCTAGACATTTTTACGTTTCTTATTTACTTAGCGAAATTACACTGAGAAAAAAATACATGACATACATTTTACAACATTTGGCAAGTTGCGCTGCGCTTGCGCTTGCGTCGTTATGCAACACTGAAAACCATCCAACCCAATTAAAGCCCAGCATGCGAGAGGTCCTTCGAAGGGGCAAGCAGAGGCGACGAAACCTGCTCCATTTGAATGCTCATTGTTGTTGTTGTTCTTTGTTATATTTTGCACATGTCAGACGCTTATCTACTAATCCGCTCTACGCATATATATGTGTGTCCACAGCAGATACAGCTAGTCGTGGCCAGCAGCTGGAGGTGCTAACGGCAGCGGAGCAGCAGCTACTGCGCCGTCGCAGCGAGGGCGACGCGCCCAGCCAGAAGCAGAAGCAGCTCAACCAGTCACAAGTCCAACACCAAACACAACCAAAGGCCCAGAGCCAATCGCAGACCCAATCCCAAGCACAGATCCAGAGCAATGCCGGCAATCGGCGCGTATCGCTGGGCGACTCCAACGCCCACGCGGCGGACAAGGGCAGCAACAGCAACAACATCGGGAACAATGGCGGCGTCTACGGCGACCAGCAGCTGCAGATCCGGTGCCGGAACACCAAGTGCGAGGCCAGCGCCACGCCCGCCGATGCCAAGAAGCTGTACAAGTCATGCCACAATTGTACCCATCTATATTGTTCACGTGAGTGTCGGCGCGCCCACTGGGAGAAGCATCGGAAGGCGTGCCTGCACTCGCGCGCCTCCAATCTGTGCCGCCAGGTGTTAGCCACGTGCAAGGACGACATCGATTCGCAGCGCCATCTCAGTCTGCTCGCCCGCAAGGGCAGCCTCTCGCAGGGGCGTGGCGTTGTCCGTGTGCTCTTTCGGAGCGCCGAGGCGGCGGAGGGGTTCATCAAGCACGGATTTCAGTGCATGGGCGAGGCATCCTATGTACGCTGGCCGGACCTGATGCCGGCCGAAATGGGTTTGGAGCTCTACTCGGAGCTGTTAAAGCTCAGCACCGAGTACAAGCCCGAGTCCAAGATGCTCATCTACGTGGCCATCTGTGTCGTCTCCGAGGCGCCGGGCATGGGCCAGGCGCCGGTCCGCTGGGAGCGCCAGCTGGTCTCGCGCTGCGCCAAGCTGAAGCTCTGCAAGAGCGTTCTCGCCGAACTGGAGCTGCAGCAGCAGGCGCTGCAGCAGCCGGTCGCCGTCGTCGCCGTGCCGGAGCGCACCGAGATCCTTATACTCACCTTCAATCCGGGCCTGCGCACCGTGCCCGGCAATCGGGAGCTGATACTGTCCAACATCCTGGACATACTGTCGCGACGCGGCGTCCTGTTGCGCAAACACTATCCGGAGATCTATCAGCGCCTGCAGACATACACCGACGGCCAGACGGACAAGTTCAATCCGGTGACGCTGCATCCGCGCGACTCGCAGACGGGCCAGAGCTTCGTGTGCATCATCATGCCCGTGCACACGGACAGCGAATTCATCAAACTGCCCTCGGCTGCCGACGGCGGCGGCAATCGTGTGACCACCATCGATGTCGGCTCGCCGGCGGCCCTCGCCCAGCTGGACGATGATGAGCTGCTCACGCGCACCACGCCAGCGAGTTGATTGATGGCTGGCAGCAGCAGCAGGCTAAGGCGCAGCGGCAGTGCCACGCCCCCGCACAGCCTGGACGCCTACGGCGTGGCCCTGGGCTGCGGCTTGGAGAGCACGCGCATGTGAACGAAACTCGTGCCGCTTCCGGAACTTGCTCTTGATTAGTACTTAAGTCTCCAACAAGTCGCTTCTATCGTTCTCTACTCTAAATATTCATGTTAGTTAGTCGGCTGTTCTGTTACTTTCCAAATTAGCTAGTTAGCTAGTTAGCCAGTGGGCGTGTCAGCACTCCATGAATCCGTAGTGCCCTACACTCCCAACAAAAAAAATATAAAATTAACACTTGTTGTCTGGTACACCATAAGCCCCAACAAACTGTCAGCTATCTGGGAAAACCTTGATACAACACTATCATTTTGGGGGCAAATCCCATTAAAAAAGAAAACACTCTTCCCTATTTTAACTAACGGTACTAACTCAAGCTTTACTATCATACTATATCTCTGAGCTTACAAGTGGCAGCAGTCTTAAGAGTCACGTGCAAAAGCTACACGCTATATAACTGCAAGGTAAGGCAAACACAGTGGGATCCAACAAAAACTTGAATGAACATTTTCGAAATTATTTCAAGATATATTCACAATGGATTCTACACTGCAAGTACCCTCAGACCTTTATATGTAACCTGCAGCTTCCAAAATAATAAGACAAAAACTAAATACTAAATTGTTTATATTATACAATAAAACCTCGAGCAACAGTCTAGCATAAGAGCCCACAAATAAGTTATACTTGTTTTATGGGTACAAAAAAAAAAAACATACACACACAACAATTTCCTATATAAGCTGCGGCGCAACTCGATGCATAACCTCACTTTTTATAATGCAAATCACATAGACACATCATTAACTAAAACATATGACAAACTAACTACAAATACTTAAGTACTTATATACATATGTAAATTTTCTTCTATGTGTTAAATGTAACAAAAGCAAATTGTTTGCTTATGGCCTTATTTAAAGTTTGTTAAATTTGTTCTGCCCCTCCAAAAAGTAACATTTTGTAGCCTTTTAAATTAGGTTTTGAATTTATGTGTAAGTCAAATGCGAATCTAGGTTAGCTTAAATATATTTATTAGTTAAATTTGTGTACTAAATACTAGAGTTGAAAATCAAAAACAAAATAATGCCCAATAATCAATTTTGAAAATTCGCTTTTAGCTAAAATAAATATTTAGATCGGTAACTCCTCCCAAATTCCTTTGCTAGTTCAAATTGCTAAAAACTAACACTACAATTTATACATTTTTGTGTAAATAATACAAAATGAAACTTGTATTCTTTAAGAACAATTCTTATAAACAAACAAGACATAAAACACATATAATACGAAGAAAAGCGCTTGAATTATTACAATTCTGCGGATTCGTACAACAAACACCATTTGCTGTCAAAAAATAGAAGAAAAAAACTGTAACTTGTTTAGTACTTGTACGAAGGACTTGAAAAACAATAAATAAAATGCATTCAACATTATTGAAATTTAATTTAACGTCAGATGTCTTTCATGGGCCTTAATAACTGGGTGTTAAGTCATCTATATTCAAAAATATATATATTAGAACTTAAATATTCGGTTTTTCTTATGCACACTGCCCGCAGTAGAAATTTGCTGTGAACTTGCGGTCCGAGTTCGAGTCTAGGCAGCGGCAACAATCAAATAAAAATGCAAATAAAAGAAGAGCACGCAATATGAAGCCTCTCTCCACCCACGCTCTCATAATCTCGAGTAGCTTATATACGTTAATCGCAATACATGATCTATTAACTTCGGTGGCGCAAAGGTAGTGCACTTGGCAATTTTTGACAGTCGGTTGAGGTTCATCGAAATGACCCCCTGGACACAGGTTCAAACCCAGGCCCCAGGCCCCAGCCAACGGACTAGAGTAAGAGTTAAGAGTAAGAATAAAAATATATTATTTATTTCATGAGTTGTGTTTAATTATTTATAAGATTGTAATTGACAGTCGATTGTGATTCCTTCCAATGATCGAACCTCTGGACAGGTTTCGAACCCCGGGCCCAGCCAACGGACAAGGTAAGAGTTAAGAGGAGATTAATTAAGATTAAAAATATATTACTTCATGAGTTTTAATTATTCACAGGTTATAATAAGTTAGTTTATATAATAGTAGTGATAAATGATGATATCAAGCGAAATGTGTTATTCCACCTCCACCCACCCACCCCACCCCCATGCATTGGATTTGGATATGTTATTATCCTGCATTGGATCTGGATTTATCAATCGTGAAGGAGCGCGCGCGCGCGTAGGATCGATTCCAAACAAAAAGGGGTGGGAGTGTCAGTGTCATTTCTGTTTCTTTCATTTGCTATTTTTTGTTTGTTAATAGATATTTTTATTTCTTTACTGCCAACCATAGCAGGGCTATGGATCTGTATACAAAGACTTTCAGACGAAATTCTACCTCGAATTTTTTAGCTTACGAAAATAGCAAGTAGCAAAAACGACTGTATCCCCGCCAATTGAAGGACGATTTGGATGTCCCTTTGCAGTTTGGTCCAGCTTAACCCAAGAATTACGAATATATATTATTTTTAAAGATAATCTTTCAAACGGCTGAGTTAAAGGACTATTCGTAAAGAAAATGGTGATATAACTTCTAAATCCATTGGTAGATTGTGATAAATGTGGCACCAAACGACTGCTTTAAGGCAGGAATGTCACTCGTCTAAAGGATATCTTCATTGTCGTGTAACTTTTTGACTTATAAGGAGTTTTGCGTTTTTGTTACATTTTTACCGGCCACTTATAAGCAATAATTTTAAAAATTATAAAAATGTAACTATCCATGAAATAAAAAGACGTTTACACAAAGATCTGATTGCTCGACATACATAATACAATTACCTCCTCCTAATGAACTGAGCAGCCTAAAAGTATGCTTTAAAACCAGGGATAAGTTCCTGAAGAATAAAATTATTAAATTATTCAAATATGATTTATTTATTAAAGTTATAATTGTTTTGTGTAATACTTATTTAGATTTACATAAATTGTATTTAAAATGTTGTTGTTGTTGTTATCCTCTTATTGCTAATATTGTTTTAAACGAATTTATGTACTACCCATATATATATATATATACATATACATATATATATTCATCTACATATGCATATACACATGTATATATATATATACATATACCGATGACGATACGGATGCATATTATGTATATAGTACAATCCTGCGTAGTTTCTTACGTATTTGCTTTTGATGCGATTAACGCGCCCCCTCGCTTATAAATCCGTGTAAATTTACAGCTACAATTTGTATACGGAAATAGACTATAACACTTAAATGTACCACATATTGCGCCGTATCTATGTTACAATCTATAAATAATTTAGGTTCGATTCGTTTCGTTTGTTAAACGTAAAAAAGCGTTTTTAGCGGCACTCTTTCGAGTGCGCCAAGCCCAATTTATAGAGCCCTACATGAAAACTACGATATTTAAAAAAAAATAAAATAAAATAATAATATGTATATGTATAACATAAATGGTGCTTAGCTGGTAATGGTGATGATGACGATGCTCCTCTGCCTCGTTTATGTACAGGCGCCGACTCAATAGTTCGATGTAGCACTAAAGGCGGCGCCCCGCTGTGGCTCCTCTTCCTGCCCCTGTTGCTCCTGTGTTGCAGGCAACTGATAGTAGTAGCCTGGATAGGGCTGCGTTGGAAAGGTGTCCGTTCCCGTTCCCGTGCCCGATTCATAGGCTGCCGCCACTGCCGTAGTCGTTGCTGTGCTGCTCGCCTTGGCATTGGCATTGATTGCTCTTATCTATAAGCCACCGATGATTACCTCCTGCTGCGCATCGTCATCCATGTCGGGCAGTTCTTGTTTGTGGACGACCATGCCATCACCAGCCGGCTGCCTGGGCGCCGTTTGTCCATATTTCTGATGTATGCCACGATGGCGTTTCAACGCAAAGCGATCGGCAAACGCGGCCGAGCATATCTCACACTTGTACGGCTTCTCGCCGGAGTGCACCTTGGCGTGGTTCTTTAGATGTGCCGCCTGTGAAAAGGCAGAGCCGCATATTTCACACTTGTACGGCTTCTCGCCGGTGTGTATGCGGCGATGGTTCCACAGCGTCGCATGGCGCGCAAACCCCTTATCGCACACCCCACACACGTACGGACGTTCGCCGCTGTGCGTGCGCTCGTGGTTCTTAAGATGCGGTGATTGGGAGAATTGCATGCCACAAGTTTGACATCTGCAAGAGCGGAATATTAGCAAAATAGAGGAAAACTGTGTATATTATTGGCTACACCCACTTGTACGGTTTTTCGCCAGTGTGTATGCGGGCATGGTTCTTAAGATAGACGGCTTTGGCAAATGCCAATCCGCAGATGGTGCACTTGTAGTTCTTCTCGCCGCTGTGCAGCTTCTTGTGTGACCACAGACTGGAGTAGCGTGAAAAGAGGCCGCCGCAAATGTTACAGCTGAATGGTTTACTGGGATTTCTGCAAAGAACAAACATTAGCTGGTTAACAATTCGTGGTTTGTGGGTTATTTAAAAAACTCACTCGGTCTTGACGGTCACTGTATTTTGTTTAACTGAGACGCCGGCGCCGCTATGTACTTGATGTGTATGCTGTTGGCCCATCAGCACTACGCCGGAGCCGTTGCATTTTTGACACTTGGTCATCTGTTGGGAGTTGCGTTTCTTCACCGGATGGTGGCCCGAGGAGCTGGGCTCCCGCTTGGGCGTTGTGCCGCCAGTCTGTTGGGCCACAATTTGCTGCAGTTGAGCCTGCGCCTGTGGTGTTGTTGATATGATTTGCACAGGATGCGCCATTTGTCCTGTTAACAACATTAAACATCCAGTTAATAATAGGAAGCAAAAGGACTAGTCCAGCGACTGCTCACCATCGGGTGCCACAAATATTTGCTGCTGTTGCGACGCTTGCTCTGCCTGCATGCAGGACTCGCAGCGCACTTGCTTGGGCCCCTTGCGCTTCGACTGATGCAGTATGGAGTTGCCGCAGTTGATGCACTTGCTCGACTTGGAGTTGTCGTGCTGTTGTTGTTGCTGCTGCTGCTGCTGCTGGGCCGCCTGCTGCTGTTGTTGTTGCTGCTGCTGCTGCTGCTGCATGACAGATTGCTGCACTGGCTCCAGTGAATCAGAGGCAACAATTTGTATCTGACCCATCTGCCCGTTGCCGGTGATAATGTTCTGCGTTTGCACAAGGCCCTGCGTATTGACCACCGTGATGGCATCGGACGACTGCTGCGCATTATGCTGCTGCGGGTCGGAGCCATCGGTGTGCATGCGCTTGTGTGCATTGAGCAGCGCCAAATGCTGAAACATCTCCGAGCAGACATCACACTTGAAGCTGATGTTCGATATTGTGTTTTGCAGTGGGGAAATTGTCTGTATTGGAAAGTGAAGGTATATATATTATTTTATTATAATAAATATTCAAATAATGTTAATTCTAAAAAGGTCTCTGCTTTTCTAATGTTACAAAATGTACTGGCAGATTTCTTTATATATATAATCAAGCATCAACATTTTATTGCCTTACTTTAATGTTGAGTAGTTTCATGAATTTAAACGAATTCCAATTGGTTTGGAATGCAATTCATTTAACGATTTTCCATTTGATCAAGAAAAAAATAAATAGTTTGTAATAGCGCAACAAAATTACACAGTAAGAGCTCTACAAACGGACTAACATACATAAAACAAAAAATCTAATTGTCTAATTGCAATTTAATCTAATTGTCTAACACGTGTGCGCTCAGAACAGCTTTCACTGTTCCAAGTATATAGTTACAATTAAACAAAAACAAGCTTGGATGACTATTTTAAGAATCCTCTCTGGTAGGTACATGTTATAGCTGCTATTTGTGGCACATTTAACAAAACTTTCGGTAGTTAACGAAGCTACTTTGAAGTCTCAAAGTTGTATATTTAAAGTACAACCCTTCTTTCTATCAATGCCTTGCAGATTTCGAGTGAGGGGACAACTTACCGCCGCAATGGGCTTGTTTTGATTGACAATCTGTATGCGTCCCTGTGCATCCACAGTGGCTATGCCCAGTGCAGTGCCCTGATTCAGTGGCATCCCGTTGACCAAGGCATAATTGTAGCCGCCTACTGGCTGTGCGATGTAACACGTCTTATTGTCGTCCGTGGTGGCCAACTGTGCCAAATTCACTGTGGCGGCATTGCCCTGTAAAACAGACACATTAAAGCGTTTACAGATCATTGAATGGTAATGAGGCCGGACCGGGCCGACACTGCACTCACATTTGTTGTGTAGTAGAAGGTGGGCTGCTGGTCGGCCTTCTGGCCCTCTATTTTAGGTTGTTTGAGGATGGTGCCGTCTGCTGTCTGATATTGTATGGTCGCTGGTTGGCCGCTTATGGCGTTCGTGAATATAATGTTCTTGGTGAGGTCTTCCATTCTGCGCTCAGGTTACTATAACAAAATATTGGTAAAATCACTGCTTTTTAAAAATGCTGCGAAATTTGTTTAAATAAAATGCACAATGAGCTATGTTTTACAACACTGTCGACGCCACTAGCGCAACGTGTGCGAGCAAGACCACCCTATAGCACACACGTCAGCGAAAAACGACTGATTAAAAATGGCGACGATGAGACAAAAAATATGTATGCGCTGCACACACATCACAAACGAATACAAAATTATAACTTCGCTTGAAATATGCCGCTGTCTGCTTGGTAATCGCACAATGTTTAGGTGCGTTTAAGCGCATTCAACATTTTCTTAACATTTTGCACAACCACGTACAGTTGTTTCGGCTACGCTTGATTTGGAAATTTACCTTTTACGCAACCAACCACAAAAAATTATGTTTCTGCTGCGCCTTGAACGCCCAGCGCAGCACACACAATGGCTTTATTAGTTGTATTTACGTTGGCACAGTTATTTAAGCAGCATACGCACGGCCGGCGGTCTATTTTATTATCCACTTTATTTTGTTTGGAATGAAAGCAAAACTTTATTATTGTTTTTTCTTTCTCTAACAAATTAAATTCCAGCACAAAAACCTTCTGCTCGTTTGTTCTTACGTACGTTCGAATGTGGACTGCTGAAGAGAGACGGAGAGTGAAGAAAGCCATGGAGAGAGCAGTAGCACATTAACCGCGTACAGGGATGCCAGACAACACAAATAATCAAAATGCATGGCCAGATCGTTAGCTAGTAAATAAAATATATGATGCTACGAAATACCACACTTTCCGCTTTCTAGTATTTAATAATTTTTTGTTGTATTAATAATAATCGATATAAATAACAGAAATCTGCAGGAACTATTGGATACTTTTAAATATTTGTTTTGCATGTTTATAATTTGTACATATTCCAGAATACAATTGGATTACCTTCAATAAATGTTTTAAAATTACAACAAAACATTTTTTATATTTGTGCTGCGATTGTAAAAGCACTATGGTAGTACATGCTGCCATTAAAATCTTTTATGCCAATGATCTCCATACATGGCTTTTGTAAAGTGTGACCAATTCGCACTCTGCTTAACAAATGTGTTGTGCGAAGGGCCAGATCAATAAAAAAAATGCTGCCACAACGTTCAATGTCTACGTAAGCTGCGAATGGCAAAATTCGAACGAAGTTTCCCTCCAAATTAAAATTTTAAATTATTGACAGTTACATGTTTAATTAAATCAACGATAATTATTTGCAAGTGCCAGTATATATGGTACCTGTTCAAAGAAAAAGAAATTAATGTGAATTTCCATTATATTTAATCACGGGCAGAAAATAAGAGATGCAACTTTAATGAAAAAAACAAAGTAGTTTTCTACAGAAACATGGATTATATGGATATTTTTAAAACCGCAATAAAGTTGTATTTATTGATAAATATTTAAATTAAAGTTAAATAAGTACATAAGGCAATTGAAAAAACATGACGCACAAAATGAAAGTAAATGCACTTTTAGACATATTTGGTTTAGACACAGTTGTATATTTAAAACAATTTGCCTGCGTAAAATACATTTTATTTACACGAAAAAAAGGTGTTGTATGTGACTACAAACTATGTTTATAAAACATGATATTATGTTAGATTAAAGAGTGTTTTGTATTGTATATATGTTGTTGGTGGATTATCGCTTTTTGTTTTTCCTGTTTACTTTGTTCTTGTTAAAAACTACATTTAAAGAATGTTGCGAAGTTGTTATACAATATAAATAAAAATATGTTCGGACATGTGCGGCAAATTTTTGAACATGTGACAATTGCAACGCTAAAAATTTCTTCATTTGGTTATAATTAATATAAATTATTAATTATCATCTTTTCGCATTGGTATATTAGAAATACATTACTTACTTCATAGTATATGACTTTAAAATACCGTTCGTATTCTCTGCTTGGCTGCCTTTTGCATTCGTTTTTGTTTTTCTTTTCTTTTTTTTTGGTAAAATATTTGTAATAATATACCAGAGTAGATCGGGACCATTTGGCGCGCAACAGCTGGGTTGAGAGGATTCTTACAGACTTTTATGCGCCCTTTACCTTATGCCTCAAAATCGGAATCATCGTCATCATCGAGAATCTCGACCTCATCCTCGCTTTCACTTTCTATGGCGCGACGCTTTTTGGGCGCCGCCTTCTTCTTGCTACCGCCGCTGCTATCGTCGTCACGTTGACGCTTTACCGGACGCTTGATGGGCGAATCATCGGTGGAATCATCGTCGTCATTGATGGTGGCGTCGGCTGGTTCTTCGCCACCCTCGTCATCCGAAAGAAGGAAGGAGTAATTGATTTTTTTGCTAGCCGCACGGCGACCAGGGCGTTCAGAACGTGATGTCGCGACGTCATCGTCATCGCCATCAGTTAAAGACTCCTTGGCCTTGTTGGTCTAATTAGAAAGTTAAGATGAGTATTTGTTTTTTGGGAGTCAGCACATAACTACAGCTGGAACACTTACCTTTGACTTGGAAAAGTCCAGTTTGGCCTGCTTGAGGCCATCGCCGTTCTCCTTCTTTTGACGGGGCTTCTTCTCGGCGGGCTCCTTTTTGGTGACCACCGGTTTCTTAGCCTTGGGCGATGTCTTTGCGGCTCCGCCCTCGACGAGCACATCGAAATCGTCGACCTCTTCGACGGGTTCCTTCTTTTCGGTTTTGACCTTGGTAATACGTTCCTTGGCCTTGACCGCATTCGTTGAGGCGGCTTGGAATTTCTTGATAATATCATCGGTGATCTTAAATGCCACCCGTTCGCCAATGGGATCGGGAAAGATGTCATCATTGCCCTGCGCCATCTTGCCCTTTTTGGCGCGACCTGTTGCCTTTTGAGTCTTCATGGCCTTGGCCTGCTTCAGATTGATGCCCTGCTCTTCAAGTCGCTCCTTCTCCTCCACCTCGTTGAGTTTCTCTTCGAGTTTATCGAGATCATCCATCCAGAGATGGGTTGGCGTCTTCTTTATTAGGTTGTCCAGTTCGACTAGTTTGGCGTCGCGCTGTTTGAGTAGTTCATTTTTGCGCTCCTCCGTCAGCATCCACATGGACATGCCCAGCAGGTAGTCGAATTTCTTAACCTCCGTAAGCTTCTGGAATGCCTTCTCGGGATCAACTTCTTTTTGACCTTCTTTGTGCCGGACGTAGCCGCTGCCGCCTCCTCATCCTCATCATCATCATCATCGGCTCCTTCGGCTTCCTCCATTTTGATGCGTCGCTGCCATTCCTTGACAGGATCAGGACGATAGCCACGCTTGATCAGCTCATCAATCATCATCTTGCGCTGCTTATTCTCAATCACCAGTTTCTTTTCGCACTTCTCTAAAATGAAGCGCGCCTGGTCGCTCAGCCGATCCGCCTGCGCCGTTAGCTGACCAACAAGATAATCCTTGCGGCGATTATAATACTCCAAGCGCAGCTTGTAAAACTCCTGCAAAATATCGATGGGCGTGGGGAAGCGACGCAGGCAATTGTTGTCATCGAAGGCGTGCATCTGATTCGTTGATATCGAAGCGCTTAGCTTGAAGACGCGGTGGAAACCGCCCACTTCGTTGCGCAGACGCTCAAATTCACCCGGCGAAAAGCTGACGACAAAACGCACCGTTGAATCCGTGTGGTATTCACGATAGTCCGAGATAATGGCCTTTATCTTTTCGGTGCCATTGGACAACGCTTCGAGCACGTTCTCCTTGTAATTTTGCGTCCAAACACCAACCGGCAATTCGGTGATCTCAATGCGATTATCCGGCAATATTTGAATATTACCCGAGTGGACATAACGTCCATCCGAGACGAATTCCATAGTGCCCGTGAAGTTCTTGTACCATGGATGCAACGGCAGTGGCTCCTCACCGTTAATCATGCGACGCAAATTGTTGATCAGCTCGCGTGGATTATAATTGGCTATTTTGGTGGACCAACCGGTGCCGATGCCCTCGGCGCCATTCACCAGCACCATTGGGATAATGGGCATATACCACAACGGCTCAATACGTTGGCCATCATCCACCTGATACTGCAGCAAGGGATCGTCCAATGGATGATAAATGAGACGCGTCAGCGGCGACATCAATGTGAAAATATAACGAGCGCTCGCACAATCTTTGCCACCCGTTAGACGTGTACCGAACTGACCGCGTGGCTCCAGCAAATTGATGTTGTTGGAGCCCACATAATTCTGGGCCAAATTCACAATGGTCATCTGGAGGGATACCTCGCCGTGATGGTAGGCAGACATTTCGGCCACGGAACCCGACAGCTGGGCAACCTTCACCTCGCGCTTATCGTTACGCTTGAAGCATGTAAACATGACCTTACGCTGGCCAGGCTTCAGGCCATCCACCAGACTGGGTATGGAACGTTCGTTGTCAGCATTGGAGAAGAGCACCAGCTCCAGATTGATAAAGTCCGAGTAGCTGACATGTTTGGTGCCCTTGGTGTACAGATAGCGTTCCGGCAGACCCAGTTGCTTGCGCCGCTTCACCTCGTCCATGTGATTGGTTAGCCAGGTTTTGCGCGATTCGATGTGCTTCTTGGAAAAGGCCATCACAATGTTATCATCATCCACCTGGCCATCGTACTTGAATAGAATCCGATGCCGATTCATGTCCTTTTTATAATGAAATACGATTTTTACATTATTCAGAGGTTATAAAATTCAAATTAAATGTTTATATCTAAAACTTTGGCAGTCTAAGCTTCTAAAATTAGGATATAATCTATATACTGTATTTTTCAATCCAAATATTCAACTTATACGATCTATATGATGTAGTGAAACAAACTGATAATATTGCTTATTTGCCAATGCTAGAATATCTTGAAGAATAAAAAGGTGATAGTTGATATGGGAACCATATGATTTAGCAGTGATGTTTATCGTCCTAAAACTCTTAACTATTCAATTTCAATATGTGACTAACTGTTACTAAAATCTACAATTATTTGTCAGAAAGAGACATATTATAATTTTATATACAGTGAACACCTACGGTTCCAGATAATAATACTGAGACTATTGAAAAGTATGTCAAAGAAATAAAAAAGTTTGGTAAATATAAATATTTTCTCAAGAGATTACCGTAAGCAGACCTTTCAATATATGATTTGTTCAGTGAGTAAGTCTGCAATTTGTTTTAAAAATAAATGATTATATGATAGATAAACCCACCTGGAAATACTCTTTTGCCTCCTTAGAGGTGGAAGTACCGAGACCCTTATAGTACTTGATATTGTACGTGTGATGATTGGCCGTATCCATTTTCCATTCCTCAAATTCGGGCAGTGAGTAGAATGAGATCTCCTCGTTCTTTTTCGATGCCTTTACAATGGGCGTAATGAACTCCTCGAGGAACGGCAGACGCAACAGCTCCGGCCAATTGGTGTGTATGAAATTGATCAGCAGTCCCTTGATGTGAGAACCATCCTGATCCTGATCAGTCATGATCATTACTTTGCCGTAGCGCAGCGTCTTCAGATCATCTTCGGTCAGATATTTCTTCTTGTACTGCAATCCAATAATCTTGCACAGATTGTTGATTTCGGCATTCTCCGTGAGCTGCTTGAACGTGGCCTCGCGCACATTGAGCAGCTTTCCGCGCAGCGGAAATACGCCATAGTAGTTGCGACCGATGACACCGAGGCCGGAGACGGCCAGAGATTTGGCTGAGTCACCCTCGGTGAGGATGAGTGTGCAGTTGATGGAGTTTTTGGTACCCGCTTCGTTGGCATCCTCCAACTTGGGTATGCCCTTGATTTTGTGGGATTTCTTGCCACCGGTTTTGGCAATATCATTCTGTGCCTTAAATTTGGCCCAGGCCAGCACAGACTCCACAATGCCCGCCTTGGACAAATTGCTAACAAATTTCTCGGAGAGCGCACATTTGGAGCCAAAGCTTTTCGCCTGCAGTGTCATGTTCTCCTTGGTCTGTGAGTCAAAGGTGGGATTCTCGATCAGGCAATTGACGAATACCCACAAATGATTGCGCACTTGAAACGGTTTTATGCTGATGCCATTCTTGTTCTTCTTCTTGAGCACCTCAATCAGCTGCTTGATGACATTATCGACCACATGATCCACATGCCGACCACCCTTGGTGGTTGCTATCGAATTAACAAACGAGACCTGCTGAAAGCCACGATCCGAGGGACAACAGGCGACCTCCCAGCGTTCACCGCACGCCTCGTAAACCACCTTAATGGGCTGGCCAGCATCATCATCGACATTCTTTATGAACAAATCAATGTAGTCCTTGAAGCCCTTCACGGCCACCTTGGTGCCGTTCAAGAACACAGACACGCCCTTTGAGGAGGCGGCCACATCGAAGGCGCGTCGCGACATTAGCGCCACAATATCGTTATCCAACGTTTCCATTTTAAACTTGGCCAAATCCGGGCTAAACGTGATCCGGGTGAAATCGGTGCCATTAAAATCTTTAATCTAAAAAAAAAAAGAATAAATTCAATTTGTTGGGAATCAGAATTGGGCACAAATACTTACAATTGGGTCACCCGCTTTACTCATGTTGTTGCCCCAGGTCTGCTTGAAACTCTTCTTGTACTGCTTGGTGCCCGTTTCGACGATGAAGCTACTCGAGAAGATGTTGCACAATTTGGCGCCGTAACCATTGCGACCACCAGTGACCTTTTTCTCATCATCATTGTAGTTGGATGAGGTCAACAGGTGGCCAAATATCATCGTCGGTACAAACATATTCTCCTCCTTGTGCATGGTCACCGGTATGCCCTGGCCATTGTTCCAAATGGAGACAATATTCTTCTCGGGATCGATATCAATCTTAATGGTATTCATCGATTTATCGCGCTGCTTATTATCGGCAGCATTCACCAGAATCTCATCAAAGATCTTATAAAGACCCGGCACAAATGAAATCTCGCGCTGCACCATGCGATTGGTTTCCGAATTATAAACCCACATCAGCTCTTTAGTGAACTCCACGGATCCAATATACGAATCCGGACGCAAAAGAATGTGCTCCAGCTGCGATTTCTTCTGGTACATCTGCTCGATGGACAAGCCACCTTTTCCGCTACCGTTCTGCATGACGACGCTGTTATTATTCTTTTCCTGCTTGTTGTTGCTTTCTTGCACGTGCTAAAAATAACAGCAGAAAATAATCAAACGATTGAGTGGATTGAAAGACTGTTAAAAACAAACCAACGTAACTGTACCGACAAACGCGCTGCTTTGTTTACGAATAGAAAACTGTAGCACACATTGCGATTACTCATGGAATGAACGAAAAAGGTACCGAAGCTTGAATACCCTTGCAAAAAAAGCAGGGAAACTCAACTTACGCGATCAATAAATTAGATGGAAACTATATCATATAGCTGTCCGTTATTGATAAGATTTCTATATATTATGCTTCTATATGTTAGTGTGTTCCGATGCTACCTATTCCATATGCATTTAAACTGAGACTAATTTGTCTATAGCAAGACGAACATGCTTGTGTATACTGATCAAGAATATATGTAACTCATGATTAAATTATTGTGCTGTTCAGCAAGGGTATAACAGTCGTCAGTAGTTTTAATAGCGTGTATACAAATCCACAAACGTCGTTTGGTATGCTGTACATATTTGCATTGCCATAAATTGAAGTAAAATTTAATATTTAAATTTTTATTTGTATCATAAGCAATTTAATTTCATTGTTAATTTTATTATTTACATAATTACGTTATCACGTACATAAATTATTTCTATTATAAATAATACGATCGGCGCTCAGTCATAGAAAATAAAAATAAAAGCGCGCGCTGTAATGTATGTCTGTGTATAACAACCCCGTCTTTGGCGGGACAGTTGAGCCGGCTGCTTACATACTCACAACAACAACTCCACTAAAAACATTGGCGACAGTAACGAACAAAGACAATAAATTTTAGCAAATATTTGAAATATTATGTAATGAAAATTACAGAAATGCTGCACGATCAGCTGAACTTAGCAAAGAACATAAAATAAAAATAAATTAATAATTTTAATCTTGACGTAGTCCCGCATCGGAATGCATGTTTGTGTATGTGCGTATCTGTGTGCAGCAGCTTTGCCGGCTTTACACGTTTGCTTGGCTATGATATATACCATATATCAATTTACGCACATACATCAAGTATATAGATAAAAGGGACTTGGCAAACCCAACCAATGCCTGAGCAGTGGGCATTTCGCATACACAATTTACGCACCGAAATTCTGTCTATATGGGCAGCGCCATTTTTAATTTGCAAACGCGACGCCACCGGGCACAAAACGTTTTTTCTTTTGTGACCCATTTAGAGGAACAAGCACAGATTACAGCATAAACGATTTAACTTAACCTGATCACTTTAACTATACGAAAAGATCGCTTTGCTCACCTTTTTACTTAGTTGTGAAAATTTGGTGGTGAAACCAACGCGCGGCAGCGACTGCAAAAATTGCCCACACAGTAGACGCCGCCGCACTTTGTATGTGTGTGGGTTGCTCTTGAGTTAATGCTGCACGGAAATGCTGTACAGCAACACTTATCACTATAATACACGCAATTAATTAATTGCAACACTAAATAAAAACAGACTTTACATGAAAAATTCAACCGTTGAATTGTGAAAATTTCTTGGTCGCACAAACAACCGTCGTCGCCAAGAAAACAGTACAGACGATGCGTTTTTCTTTGATACTTATCGATATCAAAGTTTTAAACAGATGTTGCCAGACCTAGGGCACCGCTGACTTGTATTGCAACAGGCAAACTACATTGGCGTTGCCACCTGGTCTATATTTTCGTTTATTATTTAAGCTGAACGATACTATCGCTATTTAGTTATGCAGCGGCGGTTATATTTTAAATTCATGCGTAAATTTCGTGGTCAAGATTTCTTAAAGTATTAACGTAGTTTATAGTTTATTTAAGTGTAAAAACAAGTTGTCCATATTCTTACAAAACTACATATTAAGTTTTGAATTATGATTTTAAAAAATTGCCGGCTAAATTAACGCAAATTAAGGAAAATGAGTCAGTAAAAAGGCTTGGCTAGCGAAAAAACAAGTTTAGCCGCCGACCCGGCCAATTGACCTTGACCAACGACAACAAAAGGTGGTTGCACTTGCAACTAAAACTTGTTTTAATTATTTGTAAACAAAGAATGTTCTGATTCAGTTTGATTAAAAATGTGCGTTGGTATGTATCTAAAGTAACATTAATGTTGTCTAAAACACGTTTAGGTTAGTAACTCAGCAACAACCACTTACACTTCGCCTGTACTTAAGCTCGTGACGTCATTAAAGCTCATTGAACTTGCACATCTGCTCTTATTACAAGTGTATTCACTTACATTTACGACATACATATATGTATAGATACATATGTAAATACGTGAGTGTGTATCTTGAGCATCACAAACTTCATCATCAAATTCTGGCCTCCATCTTTAGCCTTCCGATTAACCGAGAGTTTACAGCTTCATATTATTTTCACTCTCACTGGCACTAAATGGCATGCAAATACCCTACCTATGGGCTTATGACACTCAGTCTGTAGGTGGAGAAAATTTGATTGTGGTAACAACGTATCATCTCCATGCATCATCTCCAGTTGTTCTATATTAAAGTAATTGAGGATTTCTTTTTCGCCATATTTTAGAAGTGTATTTCGAAGTGTATCGCAGTTTCGGTAACTGCCTTTGAGATTGTCAGCACTGCATAGAACTTGATGCTTTTAATTTAACTCGTTACCCGGTTTCAATACGGGTTTTCTCATGACTGTTGTTCTGAGTGCTGGGGGCATAAAATGTTTTGTTCTATACGATCTTTCAGTCAGTCTTAACACAAAGTTGTGCAAAGGCAGTGTGGGCGCATCTGGAGCTATTTGCATTTAATTACGAAAAACATAAATTTCTACTAAAAAAAAATATATCTCAAGATCTGCTGTGCGTGTTAAACTTCAATACAGATAATTATTGAGCACTGACTACAATTTAAACTAGGTAATTTTTAAAAATAATCTAGATACATGCATAACTTTAGTGAGTGAGTATAATGTCGGTTAAAAAAATTAATTCAAGTGCCATAATTAGTATATAATAACAATTAAGTAAAGGTCAAGTGGTGATTACTGCGTATTTCTGAAATAAAACCGGAGTAAAATACAACATATTAGAAAGAAAAAACCAAAAAAAAAATGTAGAGTAAACATTTTTTATTGCACTCGGTCTGGTCTCTGCAAATTAATTAAATTGCAGTGACAATTAACTCATCATTGTAAGAATAACAGTTCATTAACATTTGTTCTTAAGAAATTGCATTTGAGCTAAGCCTGCACTGTCCAGAAATAATCGTCTGTTCAGTGTAAAATGCCTATAACTTAAAAGTTTGCCACATTTGTCAATATTTTCAATTTCAACCTGAGATTTGGAATTTGGAACTTGATGCCCAAATAAAGTGATATTTGCAGGTAGAAAGTGAAGATTTAACTTGAAATATTTTTAATAAGCGAAAGAAAAATAATTTCCAAGAATCAATAGATGAAATTAAGCAGTTGAAAACCTTAAGGTTGTACAAAAAGAAAATATGTATAACCTATACACATTGTAACATCATATTAAATATAGTTTGCTGAATCACAAAAAATTGATCAAATAAACATAAATCCAAATTTGTTGCTATATTAAATATAACAAAAATATCAAATATCAGAGAAGTTAAGATTACTAAATACAAATAATAAAATAAATAAATGAAATCAGCTTGAATATCTAAGTCGATATATGGTTATACTATATATAATAATAATTTTAAAATAACTTAAGACAATAATTAAAATAAAATATAAATACAAATATATATACTATAATATTAAATAATAAGACTAATGACAGAAAAAAGAAATCTATACTTAGATTGAATATAAAAATTAAATTTGCATCAAAACTAATTCAAATCCCCTTATTTTTTGTAATAAAATATTATTTAAAATTACTTATCGGGTTATTTAAAGCTTAAGAATTTTCCACATAAATCAAATCACAAATAGATTTGTTTGATTTAAACTAGGCAAAGCTCTGCTCACAGTTAGCTGATTTTTTAAACTATCGTAAGTGTAAATTCTTACTTAATGGCCCTGTACTCCCCCTGCATCGTAACCTAAGGTGTTAACACCTCTAGCGAGTGCAAATATGGAATTATGTACTTTAGCTAATGTCCCCAATGCACTTTGTCATACCAAATATTATAATATTATATAGATTTTTACATGTGGCAATTGCCAGCTAAGTCAATTGTGAGGTGAGAAATAAACACGAAAATTTGCGACGTGCTCGAAAGCGATCAGAGAACCATAATATATGTAAACAGATTGGAGAGACGTTACCCTTATCAGGTTCGTTAGGCAACTCGGGTTGAGTTCAGTTCGGTTGAGTTCAGGAAGAGATTTGTACATTTTTACTGGGCCAAAGCGATAATCGTTGTCGTTTTATAGTCTCTTTGGCGTTATCGCAAAACAGTACGTTTTGTTGTTTCCATTTGTAAATTGCATGGGATTGAAAACATTTGGTTCATTCGCTCAGTTTCAGACTAGAAGCCGAACGTTGAGCACAAAAATTCAAAGCTTCAATAAATAAATAAAATGGTAATAATGCTAAGTCAAGCTGCACTGTGCCGACTTTGCCCGTGTGCCAATGCCAAGTTCAATTACAGGCGGCACTTCAAGTTGAACACAATGTAAAAAAATAATGTTGCAAACAATTAGACACGTGAGGTTAACAAATGTATCTTGTTCTGTATCCAAACGTGCACTTAATTATTGTTGTCAAACACTCCATACGGAAGAACTGTGTGAAATTGACTTCAACTTTTGTCAGTTCTCAAAGTGACGCACGCCACATGCAAACAACACGCCCAGCTTAGCAACATTTGAGTGCAGTGTTGCAAGTGTAAGAGACGGTAACGCGACTTCGCTCGTGACTGCTCGTTAATGCGATAAATTAACAAATTCTCTAATTCTCATTTAAGAATGTGTTACTAAATTATAATATTATTATTAAAGCCTCCCACTAATGAAAAACAAATCGTATTGTAAATATTTTACAAACCAAAGAATATTTTTATTTTTTTATTTAGCTTATCGTGTTTTTTTAGTAATCATTTAAATTAAAATCTGATGTTCAAGCACAAATAAATAAATTATATTCCAAATCTCGCGTTTAGCTCGATTTTAGAGTTAGCAGAATAGTTGTTAGCAACATGTTGCACACTCATGTTCTTTAAACTCTTCTCTTCCCCATCTCACAAAGGCCACAGTTGAGGGTAGCAGTCCACGCACCATGCCCGCCATAGAGCACAAATTGAATGTCACCGAAGAGGAAATATCGGAGCACATACGTCTAATAGCTGAGAAACAGGGCGAATGTGCAAAGACCAAAAAGGATACCATTGCTCAATTTCGCAACTATATTTTGGGTATGTCCAGAACGATATACGCCCAAAAATAAAATACCCCTTGAATAATAATATTTTACATATTCAATAGAGCACAACGACTGCCAGCCACATCGCAATGATGATAAATATTTGGAGAAGTTTCTGCGCGCCCGATACTGGAAAATCGAGAATAGCTACAAATTGGTGGGTTTACCAATAAAATGCCGGATAATACACGCTAGTAATACGGTATAATTGCACCGAGTTAATGATCTCCTTTTCACAGATCTGCAGCTATTACAAATTTCGCGAGGAGAACAAAAAATTCTATCAGAAAGTACGTCCTTTAGATTTGCGGCATTTGGGCGACGAGAATATCCTGACTGTGACGCCGTATCGTGATCAATTGGGGCATCGCATACTCATCTATCGCTTTGGATTGTGGCGACCGAATCGCGTTACTGTGGATGATATATTTAGGGGAACAATTGTCCTGCAGGAACTCGGCTCGCTGGAACCCATCTCACAGATCATGGGCGGTGTGGCCATATTCGATTTGAAGGACTTGGGCCTGGAGCATATGCTGCATTTGAGTCCCAGCGTGGCACAGAAGATGATTGCATTGCTAGTGGTGGGTGCTGCGAAGAGGTTAATCCCTCTGAATCCCTGGTTGAATAGTCTTTCCTTCCCTTTACAGACTTCCATGCCCATACGCACCGCCGCCCTGCATATTGTCAATCAGAACTGGCTCTTCAATGCCGCCTTTAAAATTTTCAAGCCGTTTCTCAATGCCTCCATGCGAGAGAAACTTTTTATACACGGCAGCGATATGAGCTCCCTGCACAAGCACATTTATCCCGAACATTTGCCCAAGCGGTAAGTAAACAGTGGGTGGGTTTTATGGGATTATCTAAAAACCAGGTTGGATTTCATCTACTTGACAGCTATGGCGGAATGCATGAGGATTATTCCTATACGCTTTGGTTGGATATGCTGCAAAATCAGTGCGTCAACAGTGGCATCCAAAAGGATATGGAACAATTGGGCTTTATTTTCGACTAGGAATCTTTTTTAATTTTTTATGTACCGATTTCTAATGCTCGCATGAATATAATTATAAGAAGAAAAGAAAGTGAAACTATTCTATTTTGTAATACTTTTGATACTCTGGATCAGCAAAATAGAATATCTACAAGATGTTTTATTCGACCATTATGATATTTGAAATTCAAACTTGAATATCGGTTCAGTTTTGACAAAGTTAAAAATGAGTAAAAAGGGAGCAATTGCTTTTTTTCCCAAAAAATTTAAAAAAATTATTTTCAATAATGCATATATTTTAAATGCAAAATCAATTTAGAGGACAAACCATGAACAAAATGCCATCAAACTTGAAAATCGGTTCAGTTTTGACAAAGTTATGGGCGTTTGAAATGTGGGAGCTATGGATCCGAGGGCCTTACATGTCAAAATTTTTGTCAATTTTGGCATGATTTTTGACAAAAAATTTGACCCCCTCAGAATTAGTTTTAATGTTGTTTTTTATACTATTTGTGACAAACGCAATCGATTAAAAATATAAATTTGCAATTCTAAATTTTGAAAAAAAATTTTTTCTAAAATGAGTAAGGGGGGGTACATGCTTTTTTTGCCAAAAAATTCAAAAAAAATTTATTTTCAATATTGCATATATTTGAAATTCAGAATCAATCTATAGGACAAACCATGAACAAAATGCCATCAAACATGAAAATCGGTTTAGTTTTGACAAAGTTGTGGGCGTTTGAAATATGGGAGCTATGGATTCGAGGGCTTTTCAGAATCGGTTTTAATGTGGTTTGATACTCGCTCCCAAAGTGAAAAGAGTAAATTTTCATGCTTTCGGTCCGTCCGTCCGTCTGGCCATCTGTCCGTATGAACTCCGCTATAAATGAATTAATACAAATTCTGAATTTTTCCAAACAATAATAGCTGCTGTGTACTGTGAACGAGTATTACGCAGTCGGTTAAGGCCAACTGCAACGTTCTTACTTGTTTAACCTGTCTTTGTAACTATTCAATTATATATAATTTCTATCATAGTTGCTGCCTAAAACATTTCTTAGCTTATTAAAGGTTGCGCATATATTAATCAAAAGCAGCAAATAACCATTTGAGGTTACAGCACCACACATTTTGAGGTTATGGCATCACACTTTGAGGTTAAGTCTGGTATATAAAAAATTTAATGCGCCGCACATTTGTCGACAACATAACCAAAATGACAACTGCCCTGAAGCAATAACAACAACAACAACAACACAAAAGCAAATGAAATGAGGAAACGAGTCCATATGGAGATTGGTTCCGGTCAAGAAACCCAAGTTGAAGACATGTTCGTTTTATGTGTTTAATATGCAAAATGCATTAGGTGTTAGAGCGAGATGGCAGCTCTGGCTGTGATTTGCCTTTATGGTAATTGAGTGTTGGACAACGCATAAAATGCAGCCCGGCACGCAGCACACAGCACATAAATATTTTTGCGACACTCTCTCCCACTCTCTCCTAACTCGCCTCTCCTGGAGCGTTACAAATATGTTTGATATTTTTTATTGAATTCGTTGACAGAGGAAGCTGCTGTCCGTCGCACACAAACAAACAGTAAAAAAGTTAACCCACCCCCTACTGCCCTGGTCAGTGCAAACGATAGTGAAATTGATTTTGGTGCCAAGGGGTCTCTGCCAGTCCCCGGACATAATCTCTATGTGTGCGCCATTTGTGCGATTAAAGCGACAAGATTAAAAAATTTATTGCGCAAATATTTATGGGGACAGTAGCCCAAAAAGAGAGTCAGAAAGAGAGAGAGAGAGGGAGAGAGAGAATAGGAAAAAACAGGCAGCTAGCTAGAAAACATAGCCTACTTTCGGAAGGGAATTCACGGACACTGTCCCGTTATTAGCTCAGCTTCGAGTAACACGTGTGCGAGCCAAAGGCTGAACTGAATATAATTTATGACAGAGGAACACCAAATTTATTTGTGTTTTATCGTGAGGAAGGAGGGGTTGGGGAGAGGGGTAGAAAGGGGGAGGTGCGTCTTTATAGCAAAACTGTTCTACACAACATATGTCACATACGCATAAGGTTGGGAAATCTTATTTATATCTCAAAAAGAAGAGATGTCTTACATTCCTTTTGATAGAGGCAAATCCTGGTAAAGGAAGAAAATGTGTACATATTCGTAGAGAAAAGTGGATCTTATCTAAATCATTTTTGCTTATATCTCGCTGTCTAAATAGTGCCTAAAAGGTTAACAATGGGAAAGGGTACTTTTTTAGCGAAAATTGGATGAGTTTTATACGTGATTAGGTATTTACCTCGAATTTAAGGCTATCGTATGGATGTAGTGTTTATCTTAGCCTATTCAAAAACTAAAAAGGTTTCATAGCTATATGCTATAATTTGAAAAATAATAATAATTATATTTTAATACATATATATATATATATAAGAAAATCAGAAACATAACTAATTAATTCTGAGTAGAAATAAATTTTATTCATGGGAATACGAATTAAACGATAAATTATTTAACTGTTTTTTTGGTTATTTTTCAGATGGTTCTGTTTGGGCCATATAGTACATATTAACCATAAAAGCCATAAAGGTCATTAGAAGCTTAAGCAGTTCTATATTTTGTGGTGGGACAAATTGCTTACCGAGAAATCTAGTGTTTCAGCCTAGAACTCCTTGATATCTAGCCTAACACGTAAAGCTATTCTTGAAGCTTGACTTTATAATATTATTCCTGTAGATGGCTTCCACAGAACACCCAGAGAAAACATGCCAGAATCTGTATTATTAAACGGCGTTTATAGCTTAATCCCAACTTAAACCACAATGATTTCTCCGGCACGCACAGGACACAAGTGAAAGAGATATATATGCCGACCATTTATCAAGCCTGGTGCTTCATCGATGAGGCTTGGCTCGCCGTGCTGGTCGGGGTCTGTGTGTGTGTGTGTGAGTGTTAACCAGGGCCATAACGAGCCGCCATTTATACAGTTTACACCTTCGCCTCCAGGCAGAAGAAGATGCTCACAGCCGGAGCCGGAGCCCGGTTACGCCAACGGAAGTCAACACATTGACAGCAAATATTTCAATTATTTTTGCCGGCACTTTATTTATGGGATAATTCGGGGTCTTTTTGCGAAGGTGGAGGGGGATGGCTGCTGACCCCAAACCGAGGTCAGTTGCTCGGCTTTTGGCTGATTTCATGTTGTTTACAAATCGTTGGCCATAATTTATTGTCCTTCTTGTTTTCGGGCTAAAATTTTGCCAATGAGTGAAAGATAAACTGCGTATCGTGATAAACAACGACATTGGCTGATGGATGGAAATTGTGATGAGGGGTGAGGGGTGACGAGTGGTTATAGAGCTCATTAGGAAACAATTACAAAAGCAGACACGCTCACAGTTTAGGGTTGCCAGCAAATGTCACCCCTCTGTGTGTCTGTGTGGTGTGTGTGTGTGAAAAGGTCAGGTACGGCATGTTCAAATGTCAGAGTTGACTGACAGTTGACAGCCGGTTGACGCCCACAAATGTGGCGCTTGAATAATATGGTTAATTTTTTGAGTGAGTGTTAACGGGGCGAGGGCTAAGGTCCAAACAATATACATTATTATCTGTATGTTTGTTTTTTGCTGGCCAAAAAAACTTGTTGCAGAAGAAGAAAAAGATGATGGATGAGAGAGAGAGAGAGAGAGAGAGAGAGAGCGATAAGCTTTGGATATTCTAAGCGTTGGAGGAAGAATTGTGGCAATCATTTCTGCACAAGAGTTATTTAAAGGTGTAGCTTATAAATGATTAGTATAAGACATGTATAGCATTTAGTTGACCAATGTAGACATGTACAATATATCAACAATAGTGAACAGCAGCATAACAGATTACAGATAAAACAATAGATAAAACACTAAATTATAACAGTTCAAATAGTATATCATCTATTTTTTAGTTTTTTTAATATATTTAATCGTATTTATCCGTATATAACAGTTGTCAGTCCTTGTCCCAAATTCCTCATTGATACGTATAACAGCTTAAAACAATCTGTTTATATTATGCCTTGCCATTTTATAGAGCTCATTAGTAGGTATAACAAAAGCACGACAATACGTAAAAGTGTTATACGATCTATCAAAAAAATGTCATTTTGTGAAAGAAACGTTGTTACGTATAACCGATTATTATTTAATGCCTAAATAGCCTTAAACATCGGGTTGATATAACTGTTATAACTCTCTCTCATCAGTTTATGAGATACCTGCCATATTCTATCAGAAATGATTCCTTCCATACAGATTGCCATTAAATCCGCCCCGTCGTGTTGCACACAGCGCACGGACAACCCGCTGGCTGCAACTCAGATGGCGCCAGCCAAAGGGGGAGTGGGGTGTGGCAATGTAAATTTTCGCTCGAGTCGATGTCAACTCTGTCATCGATTTTCTGTTGATTTACCAGAAATTATTTGTGATAAAACACGATATTTCCTCATGTTTAAAGTGCACTCCAGGAGATGAAGCGATGATTGCTGGCGAGGGGCGGGGCGGTACCAGGGGTGTATTGTGTATGTGTGTGTGTGTGTGTTTGTGGCTGACAATCAATCACATCACATGGCAGACTAAGGATCCTGGCGAGGACAACTATATGCGCTTTTAATGCTGCCTAATCCGGCGTAATAAACATTCACGTAATATGCGGGAATCATTTGAAATGCAATTGAAAAGGACTCGTCATGCAAATATTTGACGGGATACAGCGTATGACAATGGGTAAAACACACAAATACACACACTGGCTCTTAGGTAAAGTTGAACGCGTGTCGAATTTTCTATCGTGACACGAACACGACTTTATACTACATTTTTAGGAATAAAGGATCGAATAAAAAATGAGCTTACATTAATATTAAAATAATAAAAGTCATACAGATAGATATACTTTAGTCTCAAGGCTCCTTACTTTTTCGACTTTTTTTTTATAAAAACTCATTATATTCTTTTTTATAAAAATACTTATTTTTGAAACAAACTACTTTTCAAAGTATTTCTTATTGCGTGTATTTTCTAACTCTGGCTCGTGTTCGTTTCGTGTTGTGTTGTACTAGATAAATCCGACACGCGCCCATCTCTAGTCTAAAGTCTAAGTCAACAGACAAAAGTCGCGGCACTTGAGCCGCGAATTAGTTGTAAATGAGAGAAAAAGCCGCGGCATACTTTTGGGCATGAGGGCTGAAAGTAAATAAAAGAGCAAAAGCGCACAAATCCCACCACCCCCTCCCCGTACAAGTGCCAGGCCAACATCCACACGTGTCCGCCGTTACCTGCTCGGCCTCGTTAGCCGGCCCGAATACCCCGCCAACCCTTCACCCGACCGACGTTGATTATTACAATATTTTAATTGGCCACCGGTAAATATTTGCACACCTTTAACCCTTTTTAATATGGCTAAGTGCTGCAGTTGTCTACCCGGATAAATGTTGACTCGTCCAGCCAGATAGAAACCTCAGCGGTTAAATCAGAGCAGCCTGGACGCAGACTCGAGTCATTACAATTGAAGCCAACTAGAAAAAAACCATAAGATAAAATGCGCTAGTTGAGTTTCACACGACTTGGAGATGCCCTGCAACTACGTTTATGATTTTTAGAGTTCGCCTGGGTTTTTAATTCTCATTACGAAAATATATTCTTCGCTAAACTTTAATAATTTTTAACCGATTGCTATACAATTTTAAAAATATAAAAAATCATACGCTAAAAAGCCAGGATTTTATCCCTTTAGTATAGTTTAAGGTCAGTAAATACCACATTTGATATTGTCATTGTTTTCAGAAATCGTCTATCAATGCAAAACTGTTATACTAGGGGCCACTTGGCTCACTTTGCGACACCCTTCCCATCCAATTCTGTACAGGGTGTGCCAAAAAAAAGTCCAAACAAAAAACCAAATGGAGCATGCTCAGGAGTATAATTCGATTGTGTTCAATTTAATTTTGACAAGCTTCAATGGCACAGCAATCCAAGCCCAAAGGAACTGCCCCGTATATGGGGAGGGAAGGGTGTGTGTGTGGGTATATGTGTGCTGTGGCACATGAATTGGGCGAGGCGGCAGTTGATTTGATTTTGTTTTATGTTTCCTGCTGGCGGAGAATACTTCGTTGTCGCCCCCTTCTACTACAGATAGCGGGCGGGGAACGGCGGATTTTGTCTAAGGGTAACAACTCAAGGCTGAAAACAACAACAGCAGCCGCAAAAAGATTTTGTGGTCAGTTTTTGTGGCTTACCAGAGATGAGTACGGCTAGATAGTTCTTAAGCTTAGATAAGTGTCAGTCATGAAATGGAAAAGAAATCATGAAAAACTGGTCAAACTTTAAGTATATCGAGTTTGTATTATTCAAAAGTACGATGCAAATACGTACATATAAAATACATATAAATATATACATAAATATGTATAAAACGGTAAAAAAAACTGAACTCAGTTTTTTTAGGGGACTAGGATACTCAACAATATGGCATTATTTTTAGTAAAAAAAATGGACTACTTAAGATTCGATTTCCATTTTAAATGATTTGAAACATATTTTTGATAAATGACGCTAAAATGTTTAAAATATTATAAATAATGCTCTATTCAAGACTATTTGGTTTTGGAAAGGGTGGGAAAGTTTTCCAAAGAGCGTAATTTTCTTAAACTAAGTGTACTTCTGTCTGCTTAACTAATTTGTTATTTTAATTTTTATAAGAAATATTGTGTTGTTTTGATACACGAGAGCGCAGGCATTTAAACTTTAAATAGCTATCTTCGTTTTTTACAGACAGGCAGACAAACTATATCAGCTTAATTTTTGAGGTCGTAGATATTTCCTTTAGTTTGTTACATATTCTTATACTTAATATAATACTTATAAAACAACAATAAATTAAAAAATATCAAATTAACCAAAATGTTTCTTTAAAAAAACTTTTAAATGCTAAAGCAAGGACAAAACATGAACTAAGCAGTATTTCAATTATAACAGTTAAATGTCAAATTCATTTGCATACTTTTGTCTAGATAACTTGAATCTAATCAAAGTTACCAAATTTGAGCTTTAACCCGAATCTGCTTAACTTTCTTTTTATCGGTTTTCAATTGTTAGCCCATTTTTAGAATCCCTCTGTGGGCACACGCTCTTGCCCCACACCAAAAGAGAAAAAAGAAAACTTGTTGCACAAAACTTGTGTCCATAAAATACACAGCTCCCCCGTTCGCATATCTCACAATAATATTACATAACAGCATCAGAAAATCTGTTTAGTTTTCGGCAGCCAAAACATTTGCACAGCCAAAAGAATTAAATTAAAATAAAACACGAAAAAACCCTCAACGCCCATGTCCAAGACCGGGTCCAACACGAAGGTACGGACTGAATTTTGTGCCGACTCAGCAGCATGCACCTGTGCAGTCCAGTCAGAAAATCCTTTACACAAGCCAAGCCAAAGCAAACACAAATACGCTAACAGTATATACATATGTGCATATGTGTGTGTATGTGTGCACGCAGGCAGTTCTATATACATACACATAGTATGTACACTTATACAAGCAAAACAAATCGAGCGACTTATCAGCACTAAAATATCTCCCATTGACTTATGCACTGGAAAATGGAACAATGGATGCCCCACAGGATGCTGGCGCTTCCAATGCAAGCGCCAACCAAACGCTTGCCAGCAACTGGAACGACGACTGTGTTGGAATTTCTGTGGTAGTTTCTCATAAATATGCGCACGCAAACACACACGCACACATATATATACAGTCTATGGTCAGTAGCAAGTGGGCGGAGCCGTGGCAGCATAAGGTGCGCTTGTGTGTGTGTGTGTGCCTCTGCCGCTCTATGCTAGCCGTGTGTGTGTGTGTGCCATTTTTTATGCGCTCCATAGCAATTCAAAAACGCCTACTTCAAGAACAACAGCAGCAGCAGCAACAACAACCACCACCACCAACAAGCAAAGCAAACGACGACAAGCGACGAAGTCAACAGAAAGCGAACAAACAAAGCCGAAGCCGAAGGGAGAGCAATGCAAAGCTTTCAATGTGCTCGTATTCGTATGTTTTCCTGCACAGTGTGGTGAATGAGCAGCAAAGGTCATGTTTGTGATGAGACCATGACATGTATGTTACTGCAAAAACGATATTAATAGCAAGGCTATTTTTAAAATCGGCAAACGCACCCTGATCCGATCCGGTTGCCTACAAATTGAGCCTAAAACCCCAAGCGGGGGCCGGACAATGTTTTCTTTTGAAATGTATACAGCTAGACCCCAGAAAATATTGTACTATTAAATTAAAGATTACAGATGAACAACTAAAAGAAAAAAACTGATTATTCCTATAAATAATAAATATAATATTATCCGTTTAGATTTCATATAATGTAACTACCAAAGTTTGATTCATTGATAAGGAAAACCAAGTACACAAGCCGAACCTAACAGCGAGGCATTGGTTCGAACTGTTAGCCAAACCACTGACATTTTTTTTTTGGGTTTGCAGCCATGAATTAAGTGGAAATATGTATGTCATAACAATGTATACTTAAAAAATATGATGAAAATTTAAAAAATATAATAATATATAAAAATAAAATAGGAACTCAACATATTATATATGTTGATAACAATTATATTGTACATTTACTTACTAGTTCCCTTTAGCGAACGTTCTTTGGAATTAAGATAAATAAATATATATAGCTGAAGCTTGTGTATGTTACGCCACTTGCACAAATTACAGCAGTATTTGTCAGTCTGCGTGCCACTGTGCATAAAATGAGAGGCTTTCGCAATTGCTTCAACGTAGCGCGAGAGCGCTAAAAGGCAAATGGGAAACATTAACGGTTAAAGGGTGCCCAATGCTCTCTCTCTCTCTCTGCTAGTGCTTGTTGTTGCTGTTCCGGCTCTGCAAGCTTTTGCAATTCCAACAGGAGCTCAACAGCGAATGGCGTGCAAGCTGGCAGCGTGTGGAGCAGCGGTTGCTGCTCTTTGCCCGTTGTTGTTGCCGTTAACATGCACACACACACACACACACATGCACAGAGCCGAGGCGATGCGCGCGTCGCGGCCATTCTGCGGCCAGGGCCACCCTGCAGTCATCCAAACGGCTAGACCCAGACTCAGTCGCCACCGTTAACTCTTTGAAACTGGACGCAGCGAGCGGCAAAAACACAAATAGAAGAAAAACAACGACGCGGCCGCGCCAAATTCAGCTTGAAAAGAGTTTTCAAAAATTTTGGAAAAATATAAAAATCTTGAATTGAAAATTTAAACGAAAGAGCTTAAGCCAAACCAAGTGCAGTGTGACCCAAGCAAAAAAAAAGTGTGATCAAACGAAACGACGATCAGTGCCAGTGCGCGAGTGCCCCAACACCTCCGGATAACAGTCAACTACCCAAAAGCCCCCTCCCCTCCTCGAACCCAATCCACCCCACCGTAAGGCGCTTGACAATTGAGTTGCATGTGAACCGGCAATCCAATGAAAATGGAAGATCCCACCATTGCCGACACATACGTGCAGGAATTTAATTTGGATCATTTGGGCGTCGGCGTTGCCGGCAACACGGTAACCACCCTGACGCCAGTGGCTGTCGCCGCCATTGGGCACGTCAAGCGCGAGGATCACAGTCCACCACAGCCGGTGAAATGGACAACGGTGCACGGAGGCACGGAGCCGCCAGCGGATGACGAGACGGAGCCATCGTTGCCACTGCCACTGCCCATTGCTGTGCCGGAAGCGGCCGGCGGCGATGTCTCCCAGCTGGCCTCCGTGTCCCACATAAAGCTGCGCTCCTTTTCGGGCCACCAGTGGCACATGGACGAGCGACGACTGCAGCCGTTGAGTCCGCCGCCCGAGGGCTATGTGGGCGGTCCGATGGGCGGTCAAGCCGTGCTGGTCAACACAACCTCCTCGACGACAACGACGACAGCGACAGCGGCAGCTGCAGCCGCCGCCGCTGCTGCCGCCGCCGCTGCCTCAGCAGTGCCTGGGGGCGTGCCATCCACACCGCCGGAGACGCCGCCCGTTGTGGGCTCACCCACGGGCAGCAGCAGCTGCCCCAGCCAAGCCTATGCGCATCACTACCACGCCGGACGCACCAACTCCGCCGCGGCCGTCGCCAATGTGGCCGCCAGCGTCGGTCTCAGCCAGGAGATGATGTGGTTGCCCAATTCGATGCGTGTCGAGCAGCAGCCGCTGGATTTGCGTCCGCTCGCCTGCCCCGGCACCCAGGAGGAGGCCGAGGAGTGGGAGCGCCAGCGGGAGTATGCTATGCACGCCGCCGCGGCGGCGGCACATCATCACCACGGACATCCGCTGATGCAGAGCCATCACCATCATCGTCATGCCCAGATGCACATGCAGGCGCAGCATCCCTCGCACCATTCCCACCATCATTTCCACAGTCTGGAGCACGCGCTGCCCATCAACATGCACTCGAATTCAGCCAACTCGTATTGTGGCAGTCCGGGCCCCGTCGGCGCCGGCCCCGCGGGCAGCTTGTGCCCAACGATAACCAATTGCGGGCCACAGCTGCCCTCCGCCGGCAGCAGCAGCGGCGCCAGCAGCGCCTCCAATTCGCGGGGCTGTGTACGCTCCATGCTGCAGCCGTGCCGGCCGCTCTCGGCCAGCTCGACGCGCAGCTCCAACAATTCGCCGCGCACGTGCTCCGGCGCGTACAGCAATGCCACGCTCGAGGATTGCATCAACGATGACATGCTGACCACGCTGACGGTGCGGGAGCTGAACAAACGACTGCACGGCTGCCCACGCGAGGAGGTTGTGCGTCTGAAGCAGAAGCGGCGCACGCTTAAGAATCGCGGCTACGCACAGAATTGCCGCTCGAAGCGGCTACACCAGCGCCACGAACTGGAGAAGGCCAATCGCCAGCTTAATCAGGATTTACATCGACTCAAGGTCGAATATTCGCGCGTCTGCCAGGAGCGTGACACGTTGATGCAGCGCCTCCAACAGCAGCGGACGAGCGCCGCCGCCGGCGCGGACAGCCAAAGCTCGCCGGAGTTCTATCTATGACGCCAACTGGCGGCGGCCTCAACAGCTTCCACCTCCAACAACTCGCATCCGTTGCAGCAGCAGCCGCAGCAGCAGCAGCAGCAGCCGCCGCATCGTGCCTCGCATTCGCATTCCCATTCGCATCCACATCCGCATTCGCAGTGGCCACCACAGCAGGTGGTCAACTAGGTAAACACTGGTAAACGACGTCTTGAAATAATCCACAAGTGAAATAGGTTTCCCAACAAAACTACATTTATCAAAACTAAACTCAATTCCCGACAAAACAATACCAGATTTAATACCTCCCGCCTAAACTCATAAAAAAGAACTCCTCGTTTTTTATTTGTATTTATCTTAACTCATATCTTCTATCTATCTTCTATTAAAATGTATAGTTTTTCTGCTGGTATTAAAGATGAAGATCTTATAAAATTCTAGTATCCTAAATATTAAAAGAGTCTAGAAATATGAACTAATTTGGTATTACGTCAACTTTGTAAATTATTATTATTTTTATATTATTATTATTTTTTAATAATTTTTTTCGAAATTTAACTGGATCTATATTATGGTATATTTTTAATATTTGCATATAGTTTTCATCTTTTAATATATATTGTGCTTGCGAAAATAGTGTTCTAAATAATACGAGTCCGAAATTTAAATTACTGAACAGTTTGAAATATTGTCATGTATGGAAATTGCCGGAAAAACCGGGTTCTAGTTTTACTTTAAAAAATGTTGGCAAACAAATATCCCCTTCAAATATAAATGGAAGTATAAATTTAATATAAAGTTTCGCTATATTATGGGGTTTATCCATATAAAAATTAAACCCACGACTTATATCCCTTTCAATAATTTATTTCCAAAAACATTTTGCAACAAAAGATACCTCAAAATTCAATATATAAATAAAATACTTTTAATTCAGTTAAATCTCAAAATTAGTTATTCAAAATTTAGCTTTACGAACTTTTAATAATTAAAAAATACCAGTATAGATCAAATATTTTTGAAAATCAATATAACTATTTCTGCATCTTTATTATTTGTATTACCATAATAAATTCAAAGGAATTTGAAATAACTAATAGATAAAAGGGAGCATAATCGGGTTTCCATTTAAAATTACACATGATATTAATATATATTGACATTTATATAGATTTCGTCTTAAGACTTCTTCATATATTTTTTTGGGAAAGCTCATTATTTGTTCTATAGAGAATTTCAGTTGTGGATTATTTCGGGGCGTATCCTAAGACAATTTACTATTGCAAAAAAAAGGTATTTTCAAGCATTTATAAGCCCACACACATTTCATTTGACAAAATAATTTCACTTTCAATTTGTGACAATAAACGATTTCCAACTAATTTTGTAAGTTCTTGTTAAGTTATCGATCCATGCGATCCGAATCGATTCAGATCGAACCTTGGCTGATAATCATTTCGTATAGAGAGAGAGTGAAGATCGCACACCCCGAACACTTAGTTCAAATTATTGATTATTGATTATGAATATAGAACAAGAAATATAAAGTAAAACATAACAAACATTTTTGTCAGCTACTGATTAATGATCAATCGACCGATCGATTACAACATTGTATTACAAATTACGAGTTAGTAACACACGCTTATTTGTTGATTAGTTATAGATTTAGTTTTTTAGTATTAAGCGAGAGACGAAAAAAACAACAAACAAAAAAAATATCGTACACCCTATTATAGGGTTAGACTAAATATCTGTATAGCACGTTTCATAGCAGACGCTTTCATTTGGTTTCCATATCACACAAAATCACACACTCCTTTAATACCCTGCAAATGCAATAAGAGAAAAGAAATAAACATAAACTAAAAAACTAAAGGTTGTATTATGTTTTAAACACAAGCACTTGAAACAGTTGAAAATACTAATGAAACCAAGTCCTATACATGTAATTAACTCAATGAAAAACCAACAACAAATATTGTAAATACAAAGCAAATTGTATAAATTCTAAGCTAAACATTTGATGTCTGTCTTTATAAAATAAAAACGAAATAAAAAACGAAACAAAACAAAACAAAATGTTTTAAGAATACGATACTGAATACGAAAACAATTGTGAATAGATCTTAAGTGTGCATAATAAAATTAGTAATAAATGCTAACAATCTTTAAAAAAATAAAACCATATCAACTGAGTTTGTTTTTTAACTAAAAGGTTTTCTAGTTTAAAGAAATGTATAAAACTCGGTCGCTTAACACAATCCTTATTGTTTACTCTAAATGTTTGCATTGGAATTGAAGAATCTCCGGGTCAAACATAAAAAGTTTTTTAAATCAGCCTGCTTGAAGAATAAAGTGAATATATGAACCTTAAGGTACTTAAACTGAAAGCTATCTGCTTAAATCATTTTACTTTATATTGATTGAAATAATACCATGATTGAAACTTCTAGAAATTAACTTTAACCTCTTTAAATATCAGTTTTTAAATTTTTCTGGTTATAAAAATCATGTTGCATACCCCAAGGATAAACTACTAATCTTTAATGATTTTGGGATCAACTTTATACTTGTTTTACCCTGGCTCTATCAGCCTTAAAAAATGTTCTTACACCACTAGCAGAGGGTATTTTTTGTGTCGTCCGTAAACGTATGTCCTGTTATATCATCAATCCATCTAAAATCAATGTAGCTATATGAAAGCAAAATATACAAATATAACACATATGTATTGTATACGGGTTATACTTAGTAACACAATATGGGGCAAACATATATTATGTAAAGCATTGGCTGTTTATTATAATTAGTATAATTAATCATTGTCAATCAAATCCAACGTAGTATTCTCTAATAAATGCAACATTTCGTTAATTTCGTATCAAAGAGGAGGAAAAACAATTATACAGTGATTGCACGATAATAATACTTACAAAATTATAAATATACAGTTATTATAACCAACATATCGTGTAACAAAACGAAACAAATCACAAATGGCTCGTACCGTGATTTCTTTTCTGAGTACATAATAGGTAACAGCTAAAATTGTGGCTATTTAAATGTAACTCAAGAAATTTTTATTTTTACTTCTTTTTATTTCTTTTCTCTGATTTTCCTACAGATTTATGATATTTAATATTTTTTACTTGTTGCAATTTTTTGTTAAGATGTTTGGTATAAGATAACTGATAAGAAACCATATTTTTAAGTTTGCTAGTTAATTATTGATTGATTTTCTAAACCCGAAATCTAAACAAGCCCGCAAAGATTTACCTGAATGAAGAAAACTTTGCTGCTTCGACAGGCCCCTAAGAAGAGATAAGGTATTGTTGTTGTTTAGCGCTGGCCAGGGTAGCTGCAGCTACCATAAAAGTTTCCAAAGAACCCAATGTTGTGTGGTCTGTCGGCATTGATAAAGCGACCACCAGCAACAGTTGCAAAACTCGATACGCCAGAGTAAACAAATATAAAGAAATGCGACGGGATCCAGCTTCAGCTCCAGCTTCTTCCAGCGGATGCCGAGTCCAAGTGCAAGGGTCCGAAATTGTGTCAACAAACAGTCGAATATCAACGATTGCCACTTGCGCTCGTAATGTTCGACCAGATGCCCAAGCTGCGATCTACATTGGATTGGATTACAGATGAACCAGAAGTGGACGGCGTCTCTGTTTATAAACAGCTCCCGTCTTGTTGGGGGAAGAGTGGATGCTCCCTCAGCGTAATTCGGTGAAGTGGACGCCAAGTCATAGTGTGGACTTAAGATCAAATCCCTTTAGAGTTCATTAATGAACTTTTGTTTTTGATATGCGAAGTCGAATTTTCAACTTGTTTGTTTTCATTTGTTTTGAGCAGCAGTTGTTTTAAAATTGACATTTCTTTGGGTTTTTAATACCCTGTTGCCATACAAAAAAAAAAGACGTAATCCCTTCTCTAACTTTATGCTGCCTGAAATCTATTTAACAGAGTATCTTCCAGTCCAAAAATTTAAGTTTTTCCTATTATTTCTGCGCGTTTTGTGAGTTTCCTGTGTTCCAGCGAAACAATAAAAAATTAACTCCCTGGATATCGGCTCGTCTTTATGTAATGGAGAACGAGTCGACGACAACAACGCGATGGAGTTGCGCAAGAATTTTTCGTCGAAGTTAATTTATCGCATGTGGAAATATATATATAGACATGTATACAATATATATATGTATGTGCGCTTTATAATGATTGCTTTGTCAATGTCCATCAAGTGGCCATTTTATTTTGATTTCTTTTCATTTTTATTATTTATTTGCTTATGAGCTTGTCATTCTGGCTCTCTGGCTATGGCTTTGTAGCCAGCAGGAAGTGTCGAATTACCGTTTTTTTTTTCTTTCATTTTATTTTGGCATGAAAGCGGCGCATGCAACGATCCAGAAGTGGCCATAAAAAATAACAAACATTTGGTTTAATAGCATCAATCGGCCTAAGGAAACAATCAAAAACTAGTTCAAGTATTTCTGAGGGGAAAAATATTGTACAAACAAAATATAAAATATATACAGTACGTACCGCTTATAAGCAACATTTTCATCGATCACTTTATATTTATTAAATAAACCAGACACTCCACGAGTTTAACAAAATGTGACTCCAATGCTACTTTTTTTTCTGTCTGACAACCTTTGGCAGAGTTTTTGTCAAGTTGTGAATCATTTTAGAAGCCAGCTCCATCAATATGAAGGCGGATTTTGCTCTATAAGCTATTAGCTATGCTTATTGCTTTTTTCATCGTTAACCTTAAATCCTTAAGCTCTCGAATATGTCCTGAGTTCTGCGCTGCGACATTCGCTTTGGCTCAAGTGCATATTAAACAATAATTATTGAATTCTAATGCAAATCATGAAATACTCGAAACTTCTTTGGGCCCTGCAGCCTGCGGCTAAAGAGTGGCTCAAGTGGCTGGCTGGGAGCAGGGGCAAGGGCAGCGGCAGGAGCAGGGGCAGGGGCAGGGGCAGGGTCCGTACGCAGCTCGTCAAAAATGAAATTTATCGACACGGCGCAAAGTGGCAATGACAATCGGCATTGCGATCAGGGTCCAGTTCGTGGGCATAATCACAGCCAAAGGGCGTTAGAGGAACGTGTGTGTGTGTGTGTGTGAGAGAGTGTGTGGGGGCGGTGACCGGGCAAGTTGTCAACGTTTATTACACACACACACACACACACTGCTTGATTATGCTGCGTACTGTTTTTATGCCTGCAGTGCGACGTGTTGACGGCGCCGTCGCCTTCGCTGACTTTGATGAGGTTTGAGTTCTGGGGTTGTTGCGTTTTTATACTCTCGCAGAGGGTATTATCATTTTGTCATGCAATTTGTAACGTCCCTAAAAAGTATAATACATATTCTTAATCAAGACCAGTTGAGTTAAACTATTCCTTCTATGCAAAATAGTCCTTAAGTGTTAAAGTTATCTCAAATAAAATTTGGCGAAGATCTATAGGATATGTCTGAATCGTTCAGATCGAATTATAAATGATATAGCTGCCCTGGGAATAATCGGTCCTGAATTGAATTTTTTATAAACAACTCTTTTGTTATACTTGTTTACCAAATAAAAAGAGTATATTGGGTTTATTTAATATTAGAGATTAAAATTAGAGACTTAAAAGATGGTATATATACTGGAGCATGACGATTAAATTTAATTTATATACTCTCTCACAGTTTTAAAGTTATATACAGAAAGATTGCTGATGACCTCCTCTAAAAAATACACAACAAATTGCTTGGCTCACTGATTACAGTGTAACCGAGTATTACGCTGTCGGTTACACCCGACTGGAACGTTCTTCCTAGTTTTGTTTCTTTAGAAGTCTAGACCAAACGTAGCAATCAAGTCCTCACCGAACTATACCATATACCTCACAATCGGTCGCATATTGAATAATTGTGAAGGGTATTTAAACTTCGGCAGCGCGCAGGTAACTGTTTTTCCTGTTCTCTCTTTTTTTATGCCTCAAGTGGACGGCGACGCGCTTAAGTGGCTACATGCCACCTGCCCCGCACCCGTAACCACCCGCATCCCCCACCCCCAGGGCTAAAGTACTCCTCGTTGCGTTTTGTCTTAATTCAATCGATAGTTCACACATGTAATCGCATGATTGGGGGCTTCCTGCTTTCTTTTCTCTGTTTTTTTTTGTCTCTCGATTTTGTGTCTATTTTTATCATGTTTGCATGCCACACACGTAACGGCGACATTCTCGAAGGGCGGTGGGTGGGGCAGCGTGTGTGGCAGGAGGTTAACTTGTACTGGCATTCCGATTCCACGCACTGACTTTAACCTTAAATCGTTAAGAGCTCTTCAACGGCCACAACATTTGTCGCGTCATTCCTTGGCTCCACGAGCTCCCTTTCCCCCTTTGAGGCACTCATTAGGCTAATGAAGCACTCCACTTGCAACATTCAGTGGCGCTTCAAAAGCTCATTAGTTCATTAGTTGACGCTTTGTTCGCGCTGTCCGGCAAAAGTTTGCTGCAAAATATGCTCGTAAATCTCATTTGGGGGCAGCATGAAAAAGCGAAATTTATCGCGCCAAAGGACAAGTGCCAAAAAGTTTCGCCAACGCTTATCAATCATTGACGTATGTGTTGGGATAAACTGTATGGTCTATGCGCGAGTGTGTGTGTGGGTGTGTGTGTGGAGGGTGTAGACGGGTACGGTGGGGGAAGACAGTCGTATGGCAGAAATGATCCAACAAGTCCATATATGAATGTTTTTATGTCCTTACCAATTTATTGTCGCACATAACAGTTGTTGAACGTTTGATGCTAGTGACATGCTATAAATAATGTGATACGTACATTGTATAACACTTGTATAACAGTCTTTTTGCTTGTTGAGCTTAACTTATTTGGCTTAAAACGCACGTTTTTTCTAGAAACAATGATATGTCGCATCTGCTTCTCACGTATAACATTTGTAGAACAGATAAATGTATACAAGCTGTTATATATTGATTGATATATTGATTATAGCAGTAATTTTAAGTCTTTATTTCTGTTTGATGTAAAACAGAACAATCGTAAATTGAACGTAAGCTGGGTAATAAGGTAAACGTTGGCTAATTTAAACGCGAATCAATTGAATAACAGTTTATTCCTTTATTATATACCTTAAATTTGTTTTACAGGTGTATAACGGCTACATTTATACTCTAAATTAATAACTTTCAGAAAAACATAAAACACCAGGTAACTCTCTCACCTAAAAGGTGTATAATAGTTGTATACGAGTTATATAATATATATATATATATAACACTTCTACAAAAGTTTAAACTTGAAATTAATAATCTTACAGCCTAAATTTCTCATATAACAATTGTCTCACAGTTGTTATACAGTTCAATCTTTTATTCCCAACAAATATCTTTGGAAACTAAATATTTTAACTAATGTGCTCATACTAAACATGTATATCAGCTGTAGAACACTTGCATAACATTTGAATCTGAACTTTATATTTCCTAAAATCAGACACTAGATTATCTAGGCTTTTTTTACTGTTCCTTCACAGCGCCTATCTCCGGCTGGCATCTTGTACCGCACAACCGGAGCGAACCATAAAAACCATTGAAAATAAACCCACTTGTGAGCATTTTGCTCATGCCCCATGTCTGACACGCTTTCCGAGTTTTTTCTTGCGCCCCATTCGGTGTGCCCATTGTCTTGCATTTTTCTTTTTTATTGATGGGCTGCGCTGCTCTGCTCTGCTCTGTTTTTTACGACTTCCCCCTGCGGCCCAATGGACTGAACTGGACGGCGACGGACAGTAGTATTCCGTGTCATTCAAACTCGCACATTCTTTTTGGACCCGTGCAGTTGTCGTCCCCAAGGCGATTTTCATATATATCCACTTCCGTTTGCCATGTATCTTTATCGCTTTATACCGCTTCCGTGCAGCTCCGGGTCCACAGACTGGGCACTCGCATAATTTCCGTAATGACCAATGATATAAATGGAACTCATTTGCCAACCCGCCCTGCCCCCGTACGGTATTGATGCGTTGCCGTAAATCGACAGAAGCCTTCGATCTGGACTCCTTTTAACGTTTGTAATAATAAATTAAATCACATTTCGGCTTTGCGATTTTTTTTCTTCTTCTCTATTTTTTTGTAGTCTGCTTTTGGGGTTCGTCTACGGTTCATTGGCTGGGCATTTCAGGATTGGGTTGGCCCCCTGCCTAAAAGTTAACCCAACTACTATTACGAATTGCATGAAAATAGTTGAATATAAAGGTTTCGCACAGTTTTCATTTGGTTTACTTTAAGAACTGTTTTGGGTCAACCTTCGCTGGAGAAGGTTGTGCAGCCGAATTTGAAGCCAAACCAGGTAGTAGCAGGTGCATCCATATATTATTGTTGTTTTTATTTTCTTTGTGCGCTTTACAAGTCTTCAGCTTTATATATGCATATGCAAATATACATATACTTCATATGTATATATTTAAACTATATCTACATATATATAAGTATCTCATGTTGTAGTTCTTTTTGTTTTGGGTGTCTGCTTTCCGCCGATTTGGCAGATTTGTGTCGCTGTTTTGGCTCTTATATAAAAACCGAAAAAATAAAAAAAGGCAACAGCACAAAAAGTAGATGAGTAATGAGCACACCTTTATATATATAATTTACATATATATACATACATATAGCATGTATATATGATAAAGCTCCGAAATCTGTCTAGGTTAAAGCTTTGCATTGCCAAATTCCTAGAAAATTCGCAAGGAATGTTACTCAAAATAATTCAGAGATAAACGAATATTTTCATTAGAAATTCTTTTAAGAAGATGCGAAAACATTCCTCTTGTAAATAAAGGCGGGATGGGATAGAAATTCAAGTTTAATTACCAGAGCTTATGATAGCTCTATAATGTGAAAAACAAAAAGGGAAACACCTGGTATACTTATCGACAAAGAAACATTCCGGTGGAATGTAAAAAATTTCACAGCTCTATAAAGTATATGAAAGAAATCTTTCATATTTAAATAACACAATTATATAGAGGGATAATAGTTATATATTAAGAAACACTAAATAAGTAAATATATTACAAAAGTAATAAATAACTAGAACAGGAAAAACAATCATTACAACAAAAATACTAAAGATCTAAGAATATCTTCGTTATATCAGACTATGACATTCGTTATGTTTTTAATGAATGAAAAATATAAAATAAAAAAATGTAGCAGTTTTAAATGCACCTTTACTTAATAAAGGCATCCCTAAGATAAACGAAATTTGCAATGTAATTCTTTTCCAAAATCACAAAGTCTGCAAAAGGTGGCAACAGTTTAGAGCCCGATTATTATTAAAGACTATAAATTGAGATAATATTAACGAGAGTTAATTTTTCATTATCGGACACTCGACCTTCAATTACTACAATTGCTGATCTTAAAATAACAAAAACATATTCGTACAATATTTATTTAGAAACCGTGTCATGTTCTACATTTCACAGGCTAATCCAATTGACAGGCTCAAAGAATAAAAAAATGTAAAACCAGCGTGGGAACATAAACAAACGTGCCACGATGATGATATCTGGTAAACAATTAGAATTCAAATGAAACCTGCGCCATAAACAATGAGCCCGAACAATCATCGGGTTAGAGTGTGACGAGTTTTTCCAGACGTAATTTTCGACTTTGCATCTGCCTGCTGGGTGGCGGGGGACGAAGGTGCTTGTAGAAATCTGTATCTGTCGATTTGTGCTGATTAGAATAAAGACACGTTACGATTGCAAAATGCGAGGTGAAGGGGAAGGGGAAGGGGGGGAGGGAGGGGTGGGCAGGTATGAGGGGCAGGTGTGAGGGGTAGCTCGTCGCAAAGTGCTCGTGTCAGCATTCTGGGGTCGTCTGTGTCGGTCAATGAACCGCGGGCGGAAAACTAAAAAAACTGATTACGCTAGCAAATAATAACGCTCAAGTGAAGCTTACGTTCAGCTGTTATATATAAACATATATGTATATAAATATATAGAAAACCGTTTTTTCTATGAGCTGTACGAGAAAACGCGGGCATAAAACACACGCGCCGCTATGACGACAATTTCAGCGCTTAATGAGGTTACAATTAAATGCAATTCTTTTTTGCATTCTCATAAAATGTTTATTATAAATTGCACTTCAATTTCGACAGTATAATGTTATTCGACCAAAAACATGGCGCAAAATAAAATAAAATAAAAAAGTAAGTTTTGCGCAAATTGTTTTTAACGCTGAATTTGCAATAAATCAAAAGGTAGGCAGACCACAAAATTAAATTTAAAAAAATAAAAATAAATTAAACAAATGAACGACTATAATATGGCGGTACTTTGTACATATTTATGATGTGATACTCATACAAGATTTAGTGAAGTTTAAATCTGCTTACGATATCTAAGCCGCGATCAGTTTTTAAACCAACAACAATTTTCAATTAAATTTAGAAAACTTTTTTGCTATAGGTAAATATATAATTAAATATATAAGTTTTGCTCTGGAAATATTAGTAAAATATTTTTTGTTTGGTTTGTTTTTTAAATAAGTTCTTTTTAGTTTAAATATGTTTCATTTTAATCTCCTAAAAGGAGACCACTTTTTACTTAAACTACGCATGTGGTTTACTATATTTTTAGAAAGTGTATATCAAATAGGATAACTTTATATATCTAAAATAAAAATGTAATCAAACAGAATATACCCTTTATTTATGTTGGGGTGCCCATATAGAATATCGATTGCCGAGATCAGCATTAAGTGCTGACATTTTTTTTTACCGTCGCTTAATTTATTTATTGTGCTCGCACAAAATGCAATTTGATGATTTAATTAATATTGAATTACACAAGCAGGACAGCCTCGTCCATTCCTGTCCAATTATACAATCATCGACATTTCAATCAGCTCAGCTCGGTATGTTAATTGGCGTGTGTGCGAGTGTGTGTGCGTGTGTGTGGCAACTGTACCTGCCTGTAAACAGTAACTCTTTAATTTATGCCTGGCAAATATTTAGCATACAAACACACAACTTGCCGCAGCTTATTAATTAAGAGAGCGACCGCAAACTCATCCTCTTACCCATGTGAGCTCTCCCAGGGACTCATCTTCGGTGCGACCCCCCTGCCAGGACCAGGGCCAAAAATCGAGAAATCATAAAAGCGTAAAATCGAAATGCCGCCATTTCGTGGTGGCTGTTGCCAAACTTGCAGACTTCCTGTCTGCCCCCGTCCCGGCTCCACACCCGCTCGACAGTCGAGCGTCTGCCTGTTATATACCCCCCCCCCCCACGCCCCGCACCGTCCCCAGCCCAGCTGCCTTTATTAACACGCATATCAATTCATTTTGATTGTAATTTATGCCGTAACCAATGGCTGCATATCGCTCACATCGGCCCATCCTCGGCTCTGTCGCGGCAGGGCAATAAAATTATTGTTTATAGATATGTTGCGGCTGCAGTTAAAAGATACAAATATACAAAAGGATATAGGCGGCATACATGTCATATGTGGCTGGATAATTGGACTACTTTCTTTTGCTGCTTTCCCTGCGGTTCACTGGAGCGTGATCTTGGAATGGCTTTGTACGAGGAAAAAGGAACGGAAAGACTAAGTGAAAATACTTAATAAACTGCGTGTTGCTAAAAATATTCTTTAAAACGTTATAAACGATAAAATACTAATTGAAACTTTTATACACCATAAAAACACTATTAACTATGAGTAGAATATTTATTTTACAATTATACTCTATTATACTATTATTCTCGTCAATTATTGGATGTGAACAACAAATATATTAATTTAATAATTAAAAAGTTGTATTTATAAAACTGTTATACAACTGGTATATATATTTACCATGCTACAAATCATGCTACAAAATAGCAAACTGTTATACAACCGATTACCATCTATTAAATACATTAATGTTGTAAGACTTAAATACAGAAGTCCGAAAAACAAACTGTTATACAACTGTTATACACTGCCCTACAGCTGTTAAACACTATACATACGAAAATAGTGTCAGATTTCAAACGTGTAATGTGATACGATTAAAACTGTTATATAACTTTGAAAATTCACAACTGGATTTTTATTTTGAATTTTTCGAATACCAAACAATTAAAAATGAAATAAAAGTAAAAAAAATGTATGTCAAACTGTTATACAACTATTACAAAAACACAAATAGAAAAGTTGTGCTCTTTAGCCAAGTTATATAAAAGAGATATACTTTCTGTCTGGCCTCCACAACGCCAGGCTTGGTACTGACCATGCCCCAATCAGGCTAATTGGGCTAACTGTTGGCCCGTTTTAGAAATCAGGCAAAAACTTTAGGCCGCAGCCCTGCCCAGTCCCCAGAAGCAAGTCAAAAGACAAACGTCGACAAATGACCCAGCAATGAGCTGGGTAAATGAATCAATGAATGTGAATGCGAATGTGAATACGGGACTGAGAATGGAAATGAATGTATTCGGTAACAATTCATTAAGCAAATAGAAATGTGCGCTAAACGCATTAAGAGATTAGCACACATATGAGAGAGAGGGCAGAGAGCGTGGGCGGGGTGGGGGAGGTGGACCAACAATTCTCATCGATAAACTGTCGAACTGGGCAAACTTAATGACCCTCATTTCATGTATATACCAGGGGTATTCAGCTGAGTCGATAGAGGAAGAGAGGGAGTTTGGCCAACATTTAATTGCGTACCAGAGACTTGACATGTGTGGTTAACTTGGCTCGGCATTTGAGCCATTTGCCATGCATGTGAATAGGTAAAATCATTTGCATTGCTTTATTAAGTGCACATTGTTTCCACAACAATGTGACCAGACTCACGCACAATCTGCAACCGGAAATTGCCAGTTGAAACTTGAGTGCAATTTCCCGAAAATGTTGTGGGAAGGGCTTAACGAAAAGGGTTGTACAATCTGGCTATCACACCTCAATTTGATATCCTTACAACGAATTGTCCTTTCATTACCTTCTAACTGTAGATAAAGATATATTTACAAACTATTTTGTATATGTTTCTTAAACTGGGTATATTTTGTATTACACTCGTACCTTATTTTTAAGAATATTTATAGTAAAGTATTAAATTATTCTGATGGTTTTTATTTTTATGGAAATATCGAACAAACGAACTAGAATATGTATATATGTATACTTTATAGACTCAGAGATGTCTCTTTATACACATCGTGAAATGTAAACCATAATAAATAAACGCAAATCAAATAAAATCAGTAATAATAATAATAAATTCCTATAAATATAAATAATTTAAAATTAACCTAAGCTAAAGAGAAAGTCCTCATATGTGGTTGCTAAGCTATAGATCACATCTCATAGACAAAATACCTTCTGTAGAATATCCTTTATGCAAATCTTAATTATTTATAACCCAAATTGGTAAACTTGTTTGATCTGCGCTGTTGAGTAAGCTCATAAAACTGTTGCATTAATTACATTTTGCAATGCACTGGGCCAAAGTCCATTAAGGGGCACCAATAAAAATGGCCCAAAAATAAGGTCAGAAGGACCAAGAGGCAACTTTTGCCTGTGGGTTGGTTGAGTTTCTGTTGTTCGTTTATAATCTACATGTTTATGGCTATTTGCGTTTTGACCTCCGCTAAGTCGAGATAAGCCATAATTTGATTAAGTCCCCCGGTCACCTATGGCCAGAGGGTGCGGGGCGAATGTGTTAAGTGAATAAAAATATGTAAAGCATAATTCAAACATGGTTTGTTTCCCCGCACGGAAAAAAGGCTTATGGACGTGCACATAAAATGGAATGTGTGCGGATCATAAACGGGTTGTGACTCCAACCCCGCCCACGATCTCCCACAGCGGTGGGCAGCTTGACCAGCGGCCTTGTTTAACCAGCGATTATGGAAATTGTTAACCCGAACTGGAGCTGGGGGAGAACGGCAAAGATTTGCAGTGGCAGATAGGCCAAATGACACGTAGCCGGTGGTCAGGCCAAGCCAGGCAAATGGGCCCGCATAAAGTGGGTGACACCCTCTAAAAAATATTTGTTCACACATGTGGGCAAAGAATGGACCAGGAGCGGAAGGGGGCGTACCAGCAGCAGGCATGGCCCTGCCTCTTGTGTTGGCGTTGGTTGCTGCAGTCACGTGTAAAGTTTTGCTTTTTTTTTTGGTTTTTCTACCACACATAAATTGCATTTGTCGAAAGAGAGGTGGACAGGGTGGTGGTCGGGGGAGTGGTGGTTGGTTGGGGGTCGCTTTGTGCTATTTAAAGTAAATCAAGCTGCGAGATATCAGCATCCAAATTGGCAGCCAAGTCGAAACTTTACCGGATGCCCATAAAAATAATCATAAACGTTTATCACATGGTCCGAGCCACAACAAAAGCGGAAAGACAACGCGGATGCGAGACGAGACAGATAAAGAGCAAGAAGTAAAAGTCGAGAGACACGAATTTGATGGAAAAGGATAGCGTAAATTTTAGTTCAGCAACGGAACGTGACATTCGTATCGAAATGTTTCCTTTGTGGGTCAGCATGAAAGCTTTGAGAGGAAGAGGAAAACAGGCTACAAATAATCATGTGGGAAAACCAAAGACAGGCCAGCTCTCGGAAGGAAGTCTGAGAATATGTGAAAGAAAAGAAATGGATATGTATCCCAATGAAGAAGGAGAAAATTTAGATTGAAGCTGGCTAAAATAAGAATGGGAGTTCCTTTAATAAATAAATAACTAATTTAACCTTGAGTTTAAAATAAATAATAAAAAAATTTAAATAGCCCCAAATTTAGTGTTAAAGATGGAAGCTGTTGAAACTATGTTGCCAAAAACAGGATTAAAATCGATTAAAAATAATAAATGATTTCCAATGTGGTCAAAATTAGATTGTCTATCAATAAGTTAAAATGAAATAATAAGGATATATTTTCTTTGATGATAAATCAGTTCCACATCGTTTTTTGCTTTTGTTCATGGTTAAACTTTTCCTAGAAATGCCCATGTATATGAAATAAGAAATCAATATATTTTTGAAGCTCAATTCACATAAAAAGAATTAACTCACGAATCTCAAATGAACAGCTTATAAACATGTTAAGTGCCTGGCAAAGACCAACCACAGTAAGCCCCAATTGTTGGTCTACATCAAAACTGGTAGCAAGCCCAACGAAACAAAATCTATAAATATCGAGAACTGCCAAGGAATCCGTGAGTTGAGACAGGAGTCAGGACCGAGGCATCATTTCATGCTCAATTCAAATGTTGTTCAATCTCATTCAAACAATTTGTATTGTAGTTTTATTACCACAATAAAACGGATTAAGCAGTCCAGGATACAAAAGGGATACAATGAACCCCGCTAGCTAAAGTGGGCGTGCCAAAAGGCGTCGCCCTCGTTCTTATGCTGTAACAAAGAGCATGTGTGTGTGCGGGTGTGTATATGTGTGTGTGCAGCGCCTTTTAAATTGACTGAATTTCCGCACGAATTAAATTTTCTGTCGAGCCGAGAGAGAAAAAAAAGAATATTTCACGCATCAACTGGCAGACAAGACGCTGGTCGATGGGCGTGTTGGCCATATTATAGAGTCCTTGAGGCCCATTGCCGGCATTTTTCACACTTTGCCGACTGTCGCTGTTGTTGTTGCACAATCAACGACACGTGGCAAGTGCCATATAATTTATATCAACGTCTTTACTTTATATTTTTTATGATTTTTTTCTTTTTTTTATTCTTTGCGAGTGTCAAATTTGATATGCTTCAAGCGGCTTTAAAAAAATTTTTGAAATTGTTTCTTGGCACCGGTCTTAAATTGTATCATTTTGTTGGCTTTTGAAATTCTATAAAATTCATTTGGCTTAAGTCTTTGCCTTTGCTCATTATCAAAAGAAATTAATTTTCTCGAGCAAAATATGTTTCTTTTCAACTTTTTACAATATTTCCTATACCCGTAAGCTGCTTTTGCCAAAACACATCTCTCAATGTTATTTTTTTTTTATCAATTTGTTACATTTTACGGTGCGGCTGTTCCATTCACTGGTTCCCTTTGGCTCTGATCCCTATCTAAATCTATTACAATTCATATTCATATGCCGCGCACACACACGACGCATCCCCTCCCTCTGCCCGCCCACCCACCACTGCTGTAACATGACATAGTCAAAAAGTGAAATCAAGTGTTAAAGAGTTTTGAGAAAGAAGTCGGAAAATCTTTACCCTTAACAATGTCGCTTTTCTTTTGGACTCGTTCTAATACCCCGTACAACTTTAAAATGGACAGAAGGAAGTTTCCCAGATCTATTATTTAGATTCTTGACAAGAACGACGAGCTGAGGGGTTAGAGAAATGTTTGTCTGCCTGTTGATTTCAGAGACTATAAGAACTTATCTCTTAAAAGAGAATAAAATAATGGGCTTTCGTATGGTATATACAGATCTGAAATATATTATATTTTTTACTTACTTTTACTTTTACTTTTACTTATTATATTTTCCTTACCCAACATTTTAAAACAGATATATAGGTTTAAGAGTTATAGACTTGATTTAAATACTTACAGTAGTATAAGTTTTTCTTCAGGGGCTGGGATTTGCCCTAGCACACAAATTATATAAGTACACATTTTTCATGTACATATGTATATGTATTGCTGAGCTGGCTGTAGGATATCTCCAAGTCAGTCTCGGCTTTACTTGTTTTTTAAGCCCTTTTACGAGCACTTCCGTTTGCTGCTTAGCCTAATATCGAAATAAACATACTTTATCCGTTATTGCCGTCAAATTTATGGTTTCTTAAATGCTGGCCCCGGCACCCCCTCGGACGGGAAATATGAGACGCACATGCTGCGCATTATGCCGGGTAAATTGGACGGATTTTGAAAAGGGTCTCAACTATGCGGCCAGTTCTTTAGATATATCCAACAATCTTTTATTGGTTAAAAACTTCGACAGCTGGGCAAGTTCATTACAGAATGAAAGTTTTGCCATATCCAAAGGAGTAAATACAGGCATATGCTATCAAAAAAAAATTTGTTTTTTAAAATATGTTTTCATTGTTTTTTTTTTATCAATTGTAGCTTCAAACGCCACAGCTAGTACAATGCATTCAAAATCGCAATTAAAGCCAAGTTACAAGGTCACAATTTTGCACAGACAACGGAAAAATGCTAAAAGTGACGACGGCGACGCCGCCGCTAACAAAATTGCAAATTTTGCACATGGGAAACAAATGTGCAACTGTACGTATGTGTGTGTGTGTAGCCTTTCCATGGAATGCAATTGAAATCCGTGACAACATAATGCCAGGCAGCGGCGGGATGGAGACCAGCAGACACCACCTACCCCAATGTAGCCAAAAAAAAAAACAAAAACAGAAACAAAAAAATTCCCAGCACTGCTTTTGCGCAGGTCCAAGACTGGAATATGAATTACAAGTGTTGCGAAGTAGGGGCAAGCGACTCCCTACAACAACGACAATAAAAGCAAAGCAAAACGAAATAATGGCGGCCACCGCGACGGCAATTCAAGTAAAGGACAGACAGGTAAACACACGCACAAGGGAGTTGAAGAAATTAACGCAAATGGAGCGACAAGTAAAAAAGCAACAACAAATATATTGGGAGCAAGCGCATAATTCATATTTTACAAAAACAGCAACGCCCTCAGGGCGTCGCTCTTGCTATCTCTCTTTCTCTGTCTTGCGCTAGGTGAGTCTGTCTGGAAGCTTTCTTACAATTATGATTTATGGAAAGTATAAATACACATGTACTTACTTGCATGCTTTCCCACATTCCAGACGATATGCAGAGTCACAATTAGTACAGAAACCTAAACTATATGTACACACATACATATATGCAAAGGACTTCCATTACATTGTGTGTATGTATACAGAGACTCACATAATTATTGGAACAGCATGCACTTTTGACTTCGCTGCTACATTGTGACGTTATTGTGTTATTGTTATTGTGAATGTGTTATCTTTTGAAATTATTTTTTCTATGTAGACCAACTAATTTACTATACAATACAGTTAACACATTTTTAATATTAATATTATTTTATTTTTTATTATTTTATTTAATTTCATAAATCAAAAAATTACACATTTTGCCTGCACATAAGTATTGGCACACATACTTTGATTATCATTTTAGTGTTCAGATTTTGCAAATCGGATAACGCTATGGACACGAACATATTTTATGATTTACCGTTAATTCAAAGAAATGCGTTTTGTGCAGTGCAGTGATCATTTTGAAACTTAAATTTAAATGTGCTTAAATGTATGTACACATGCATGCTCACACGACACCCGTAAACTGTTTACATTTTTGTTTTTCGCTTATATCACTTGTATAATTTTCTTTATTTGTTCGAAATAAATTTATTATGTGTTTTGTTATACAAATATGTTCACACACTTTCCTTTCACAACTTCCAGTGGAATTTATTACCGCCGCGTTGCCAACTGATCGCATCATTATCGGTATCGATAAAGATGCCATTAAGCACCTGCAGGCTGCAAAGTTGAACAAAAGCCACAAAAATAAAGAAATCATTAGAAAATCGTGTAGCACATTAGTCTAACTGTCGGCAACACCCACAATTTGCACATAATGTTGAACACGCAAGTCAATTGATGCAATTTGTTCGACAAGCTGCCGGCAATTGGGTCGCCCTGGTCCTTGGGTCCCTTGGTGACAATTTGATGTGAGAGTTGAAAACGCCGTAACAGGTTCACGGTCTACCGCACGTAGTTTGTTAGTGTAAATGCGGTGGCGGGGTGGTGTGTGTGTGTGTGTGTGTGTGCGGCGCTCATCAACAGTTTGCAGCTGCTTTGCTTTTCCTTGCTTAAGGGTTGGCCGAAGCTGCCCTTAAATGAATTGCGGCGATTTATTGCGGTAATACTCATTTAGTCGCTCGAAAACAGTGGGTGTTGTGTGTGGCCCATGCTCAAGTCGAGTGCAAACAATGCACACAATAAAAATAAATCTCCAACCGGTGTTGGGCGTACGGGGCTGCGGGAGTGGCTTTGGGCGCAAGTGTGTGTTTAGTTATATACCCGTGGGAAGTCGTCTGTGGCGGCGCTTTTAATGGCTGTCAATGCCCGACGCGTTGCCAATTACTTCAGAACTTGATGTGCCATTGATTACCAACTATTTTTCGTATTCATGTCACTTGCAGCACTGCCAACTCTGTCCCTCTCTCTCGAGTTCTGCCTATTGCAATAATCACTGTAATTGGGCTTTGCTTTGACAAAAGCAAAAAAAATAAAATAAAAAACGTGATATGCATTTTAGCTTGTGTCCTATGCCTGGGCCTGTCCTGGCTGGGCAATTAATAAGCCAATTTTCTTGGCACCACACTTATCGGTGAAGCACGTAAATCAGCATTATGTTGAAAACGGAAATGAAAATGAGGTCAAAATTCAATTACAGCAAGCGGGGGATGGGTGTTAAGTCACCTTGTCTTTCAAGACGCCTGTGCATAAATCAAATAGCTACCGCACCTGTCGTCCTGGCATAATTCTGCCAAGCCAGGCATGCGGCTTATTACATTTTAAGCGGCTTTCGGGCCAACCAACTAGTAGCTGGTGCTCATAACTCATTGCTTTGCTTGGCTGCACGACGTTTGTCGCATATTTTAATTTATTTTCTAATTTATGGGCAGCTTAACAGTTGGCGTTGCCAACCATTCCGAATATAGTGTTGCGCAATGTTAATTGCTTGATAATGGTTACGTCCTGTGAACATAATAGCATAATTAATCGATATTAAATGAACATAGCAGCGGCAGATGCAGAACAATAAACGCCGGAAAGCCCACAAAAGGTTAAATTAAACGAAGTAATTGTTACCGGCACAGACAACAGCACCCCCGCATCTCAGACTCAGGCTGACTGGAGGGTTGGTTACACTGGCACACAATGCACAACAAACAGTTGCTCAGACACGCACAAGGGGGTGGGCAGCTCGTTGAGAGTTTTTGATTTTTAAGCGCACGGCAGGAGCTGCGGAGGGGAAGTTGGAGAGGTTTCTGTCGCAGGACTCGTCTGTAAAGCGCACAAAGTCACACGGCAGGTGGCGGCACTGGGGCGGGGTTGAGTTGTGCCGCAAAGTGATTTAAATGCATTCTTAATGGGATGAAATTATGTGCTCGGTCTGATTTGCGGTTTCACGCAGCAGCTTCAGACCAGCTCAAGGGCAGCGCCGTCACCCTCCTGCATATCATTCTAGATATAAATATGCATAGGCTTGCGCTTTTGATGTACGCACCGCAAAGCCAAAGGGGATTTTGGGTACATCCCGACGGGCACAGAATGTCCATCTTATGCTAACTTATGTTAGTCCTAAACTAATTTTTTCATTAAAAACCTTGCCTATAAAATTCTAATTAAAGTTCAGAATTTGTTGAGCACTGCGCAACCCACGAAATCCGCTTAAAATAATAACAAAATAACAATTTGTAGCGGCTCTCGTTTACGGGTCACATTAAGAGTCCTTATCTATGCTAAGCAGAGGTCACACATTTTCCTTGGTAGCCAATGACCCCGCGAGCTTAAGCTATTGGCGAAGTGGGATATAAAAGCGTCAGAGAGAAAATAACACTTATATTCTTACAGATATATAGCCTGGGAAACCTATAGAAAAGACTATAAACGTGCTGCTATATTTACTTGATTAATGTTTAATCTGTAAATCTGCATAGGCCAAAAACTTTAATTACTTTTCAAATATATGCATTATTGAAAATTTGTTTTGAATGCTTTGGGGAAAAAAGCAGGTACCATGTAGAATAAAAAACAACATTAAAACCGATTCTGAGGGTCAAATTTTTTGTTAAAAAAAAAGGGAAAAAATTGTAAAAAATTTTGACATGTAAAGCTCTCAGATCCATAGTTCCCATATTTCAAACGCCCATAACTTTGTCAAAACTGAACCGATTTTCAAGTTTGATGGCATTTAGTTCATGGTTTGTCATCTAAATTGATTCTGCATTTAAAATATATGCATTATTGAAAATAAATTTTTGTTGAATTTTTTGGGAAAAAAAGCATGTACTCCCCCCTTACTCATTTTGGAAAAAATTTTTTTTCAAAATTTAAAATCCGGAATTTCTACTTTCAATCGATTGTGGTGGTCACAATTAGCATAAAAAACAACATTAAAACCGATTCTGAGGGGGTCAAATTTTTTATAAAAAATCATGCAAAAATTTACAAAAATTTTGACATGTAAAACTGTCAGATCCATAGTTCCCATATTTCAAACGCCCATAACTTTGTCAAAACTGAACCGATTTTCAAGTTTGATGGCATTTTGTCCATGGTTTGTCCTCTAAATTGATTCTGCATTTAAAATATGTGCATTATTGAAAATAAATTTTTTTTTAACTTTTTGGGAAAAAAAGCATGTACTCCCCCCTTACTCATTTTGGAAAAATTTTTTTTTTCAAAATTTAAAATCCGGAATTTCTACTTTTAATCGATTGTGGTGGTCACAATTAGCATAAAAAACAACATTAAAACCGATTCTGAGGGGGTCAAATTTTTTGTCAAAAATCATGCAAAAATTTACAAAAATTTTGACATGTAAAGTTCACGGTTCCATAGCTCCCATATTTCAAATGCCCATAACTTTGTCAAAACTGAACCGATTTTCATGTTGGATGGCATTTTTTTCATGGTTTGTCCTCTAGATTGATTCTACATTTGAAATTTATTTATTTTGGAAAATAAAATTTATTCGATTTTTTGATAAAATAGCATGTACTCATGTACTTTTCGAAAAAATTTTTTCTTCAAAATTTAGAAATGCAAATTTACATTGTAGGAAGCACAGTGAAATCAAAATTCTTAAGTTTAGTTACCATATTTTAAAATACACACAAATTTCTTATACGAAATCTAAACTTTCGACCGATTATTAGCGATTGTTTTTATATGATATAGTAGTTCAATCCGGCCGACTTCATCATATGTATTGCCTACAACAAAGAACGACTCTATACAACGTTTTTTTGATAGCTGTACAACTGAGAGAATAGTTAACATGGAAACATGCAGGAGGACGGACAGGCTGACATGCCTGTTGAAACTGATGAAGACATAATATACATTATGGGCTTAGATAAATATCTTCTTAAATATCCTCTTCAAAATTAGTATACTTATGTATACTATTAATTTAAAAATTTTAAATTCCAAATGATAATAAACATATAATTTCAGGATATATATAATGTATAATACCCGCTTTTTTCTAAAATACCCTCTTCAAAATTATTTTACGTATATATTTTATAATTTTAGAAATAGGGAAAATTCAAAATTTCAAACATCTAATGATACATTTTTTATATTCCAAATTTTATAAAGTTCTTGTTGCTTGGAGAAGTATATGCTATATTCTAAATTTAGCAAGCATTTAAATTCAATTTAAACAATATTCAACGAAAGGTTTTTATTTAAAATTGTTACCATATTTTGACTAGTGTCGCCCGATTATCAATCCAAAACTTGATATTATTTCAATCGGAATGTATTTTTAAATGTAGTCCTGCTTCAATTTAAATTAAAAATTAAGCTTACCGAAAAGTTTTTAAAGTAAATAATTATTTTTGCTTAGTTTTGGAATCGAAAAGCGACTAGGCTTAAAGCTTGTGCAGCTCAATTGGCAGATTCTGTGGCGCCAAGTGACCATTCAGAGTTGGAACATTTAAATGTATATTACAAACGGATGGTCCGGCAAATTCATAACGATGCAAGCATTTTGAGCGGGTGCGCAACTCCGCGACGGTGTCCGGAAATTCAATGGGTTTGGTAGACAAATGTGGCTCGGGTACATAGAGATCGTCGCCTGTAATAAGAATAAAACAAATTAAAAGATGTTCTATAGCTCTCAGAGAAAAAGTCATGTTAACCTGGCAGAACAAAAACCATGCCATCGCTGCAATTATAGCCAACAGGCAGCAGCAACGTGGTGCCCAGTTGACTGCGCTGCGCCGCAAAGGCCAGCAATTTAGGGTATGCCGTGATGGATAGCAGGCGCATTAACTCATAGATTTGTGGCGGCATGAACCAGAGATCCCCATGCTGATGCAGGCGCAACAGCTCCAAGGGCGTGCGCCACTTAAAAGAAATTAAGTTAGATGAGTTGTATATCTTGGTTCGAATTGGTTAGACTAGCTTACCAGGCACTCTTTCACTTCAGTTGGCTCAACCAGCAGGCTGGGCTGAGTGTCAAGAAAGACCATGAAGAAAACCGTTTCATAACTGCAACAAATAATAGTAAATAGTATAAAATATTAGTATCTTTTTGAACATGCGAGATAACGTTTTCCATCATCAGTAGACTTTGCTGTCGACTTGCCAACTTTTCGATGCTTGAAGTGTAATAATATTAAAAGTGTAATAATATTTACTATATATTAGCAGATATTGACCAGACCAAGCATATACCTCACCCTTTTTTGATAAACGCCGGGCTGGCCCAGGCGGACCATTCGTGCAGCGCCCACAGATCCGGCACCACTTGCAGTTCCCGGCATAGCTCCAAGAATTCGCTGGGCTTAGCATGCACACGCCGCTGCCAGGCCTCACGATCAAAGTGCTGCTGCTTTCGCTGGAACTGCGCTGTCAGAGCAGCTGCGTCCAACTGCTGCAATTCTGCCCGGTTGCGGCACAGCAGAATGCCCACCTCCTCAAAGCACTCGCGCAAGGCCGTCAAACGCAGCGTTATCTCCCTAATAAATACACATGCACATAAACACACAATGATTACAATTAATCTGTATAAGGCCTTGTACCTTGTACTGACCGTGCCCAAATTTTGGAGCGTTTGAAGAAGCGATCGTAGCAACCGTTGCCCTGTGGCGCCAATATCGCAGGCCTATTCCCGCTGATCAGCACCAGGCGACGCAGCGCCTCCTCGGACACGCCGAACTGCTCAAAGTATTCCAGCCAGACGATGCTCTCATCCGCCTCCGCATCCAGCAGGCCACCCGGGAAAACAGTTTGATTCTGTGCCATGGCCGTGGCGTCGCTGCGCTTCAACATGAGCAGCTAAGGAGTTCAATCATAACTTAATTAGTGCACCTTACGAATGCCAAATTAACTTACATCGTAATCCTCGCCAGCGTCTGTTGTGGGCGCCACCAAAATGAGACTCGCAGATGTACGCCATCTAGTGTTCGTATTTATTGCATTCGGGTTCATTATTAATCAATAATAGCCTTTATTATTTATATGGTTTGGTTTTTGTCCGTTTTATTGCATTGCAAGAACCTGTTGCTAATTGTCAATTGGTTGCGGTCCGATCAGCCGATAACGTTAGCGATAAATTTTCGATTTACTTTTTAAATCGATTACTAGCTGATAATCGCAATACAAGTAGGTGACCGGGGTACAGCTGCACCCAATAACGATATTTACATTTTTTCCGAGGGCTGCCTATAAAACATAGAAAAATGATTATAACAAAAGCAAATAAACATTTAATTTGCCATTTTTCAATTTATTTAAATAGATTAACAAATATTGTTTAATTGCTTTTCTTACAACAAAATTTGTTCAATATTGATTGACTAAGGATATGTATTAAACTTAACTCAATTCCCTGTGAAACAATCATTATTACTTGTTGATTTTCATATAAGCAAAAAATTATTGTTTTTGAATTTAATTATAAATTATCATTACCGTGTAATATGTATTATAAAACATACAATGATTACGGTACCTTGATTCAAGTTTTCTTGCTACCATACCTTCCTCCAGGGCTAGATTTTGTTTTGGCGGAACCTTAAAGGCAGCCCTCGTAACCATGGCAGCTGGTTGGATTTTTGCTTTTCAAAATATTGAATTTCCGAACTGATATGAAAGAGGAAGTTTTTGTGAAGCACAATTTAAGGCAACCCTCGCAACCATAAAGTATTTGCACACATTTCCCCGACCATATACATATATATATACATATGTATATATATATTTATAAATTTAATCAGCTTTCGACATTTAATGTATTTCTGGCTTTATTTAATGTGGTTTCGTGCCAGTGAAATTAATGTTTTCTTTTCTATTATTTTGTTTTGTTGTTACTGACAGTTAACCATAGGATTTTGGTGCACAATTATTGATTTCGATATACCAACAAAGTTTTCTTTTTTGGTTTTCTAAAAACATACATATATAAATCTTATAATATAGGTTTCCATTAAAAGCTACGTTTTTACAGCTTGCCTGTGCCAGGGTTTGTGTGTGTGTGTGTGGGTGTAGGTGTAGGTTTAGGTGTGTGTGTGTGTGTGTGTGCATATTGCAACTAGATTGCCAAGCCGAGCAACACCTGTCGCTAAGTTTTTTTTTATTTTCTTTTTTGCTAATCATCGTTGCAAACGCAAAAGTTTTCCATGCCCATATGCCTGACATCTATTCGTCTTTCTTGCTGGCTGCCTCGGTATTTTCATCATCATCGTTGCTATCGTTATCATAATTGGTTGGCTGTGCACCGTTACGCAGCAGTTTGCCGACATATTCGTATTTCTCCTTGAACTGCATTTCCCAGTCGCGCACCGAGTCCATTTCCATGGTGCCCAGATCGCTCAGGTCATCGTAGTCATCCTTGTCGTTGGCTACCACACTGAATGTGGCCAAATTGCGTGAGGCGTCACGTCCGGCGAATGTGGCGTATGGTCCGCCCGGGCCGTAGAAACGTTTACCCTTGGTGACGTCATAAACATTGCCGTTGACCGCAACTAGGACGCGACCATCCGTCTGATTGCCATCAAAGTCGCGCAGCTCCTTGACAGTAAAATCACGGCGCAATTTCGGCAACTCCGGTTCCGCCGCAAGCTGTGCAAAGTCCTTTGTGCTCGGCCCCTCGCACCGATCCCGCACGATTTTGTAGACCAAATAGCAAATGATGGAGAGCAGCGCCAGGTTCATGGGACTGTAGAAGATTTCCCGGAATGCGGACGCCAGAAATGACGTATCGGCTGTTGCATCAGCCTCCACCGTATTTTGCTGTTGAGTTTCCATTTCGCAAGTTACGGTTTTGGTTGCTCCGAAAAATGACTTGTGAACTTTGCTCACGTTTTTTTAAATTTTCTTTAGTTGTTTTTTGTCTGCGCTTTCGTCGCCTGAACTGTGCGTATGTATGAGATGTAAATCGTTGAACGGACACAACAAATACCAGCACACGTATTTTGAATTTATTTATACACAATATGTTGATTTCTCTTTCTAGAACAAATGCTATTTCTTTTTTCTTTTCTTTCCACCCTGTGCCTGTGCCTTAAACAGCTGACAGATGACAGCGGACTTACTGCATGCAGGCGCTATCGACTATCGGCACGCGGCTATCGGTTTACTTGTTGCTCCCGAACATAACGGACGATAGCGGCGCTAAAAAATATATTTATCAACACTGGCATTCAAATTCGTGCGCAACAGTCACCAGCGAACGTTTAAAGCTGCAGCCGAAATAATAAACATAAACAACTAAGAACGTTGCAATTTTGTGTAACCGACAGCGCAATACTCGTTCTTAGCAAAACAACCAATTATGTTAAAAATTTGTTTGTATCTTTAGAGGAGCTTAACAGTAATAAGTTTGAAAAACTTGGATGTATCTAGCTTAAAAACAGGGAGATATATAAATTAAATTAATTTGTCATGCTTCCGCGAATAAATTTCAAGCTTCTATAGAGCGCTCCAACGGGCATTGCACAAACCCCATATACTCTGTTCACTTCTTGAACGAACATAAAAAGAAAAGCGTTCGGCAGATAGTCCAAGATGCGCTCTGGCACGTGCCGCAGCAGCTGCCCAAATGGTGAGCGTATTTAAGGGCAAGCAGCGTTTGGCCAAAGGTACTCGCATTTGCCATTCTCGTACCAAAGCAGGTGTTCCGACATGAAAATTCTATTAACGATCATTTGGCTGGGCTGCATCTGTGCGGACAAGGTCACAGATAGGCCTAGGAGCATTGAGCAGCTGCTGGCGGCCAACACCAAGGAGCTAAGCGATACGCAGCGTATTCTGCGGCACATCGATGCCACCAACGATCAGATCAAGGCCAGCATCGAACAGCAGCGCGGCTGGCTGGAGGCCATCAAGCATGTGGATGGGCTGCTGGCCAAGCTCAATCTGTTTGTCGACGCGCAGGGCGTCGTCGTGCAGGAGGCGCTGAACAATCTGACGCTCAAGTCTGGCCACAATACGGAGCGTGTGGTCAAGGAGCTCGCCGGCCTGGGGCGCCTGCAGCTGTCCACGAAGCAACAGATTGGCGGCCTGGAGCAAAAGCTGGAGGCGTACCAGAAGCATGTGCTCCAGAATGCACGCAGCATCGACAATAACATACTGCAGCTGACCAAGTTGATAACACGCGCCGTGTTGCCGCAGCTTAATGGACTCCAGTGCTCCTTCGATAGCCTGGAGACGTCGCAGATCAACATCGAGGTGGAGCTGAAGAGTCTGGCGCGCATTAAGGACGCTGGCGAGGAGTCCAACGTTAAGCTGAACATTTTGGGCGACCAGCTGGTCAACCTGAATCGCACCCAGGACGCACGGCTCTCGGTGCTGACGCAGGCCCTCGCACAGCTGAAGCCGCTGAACACCTGGCAGATTGAGAGTGCGCTGCGCGAGCTCATCATCTCCCAGAAACGCATCGAATTGGATCTGGAGATGTGCGAGAAACGTGCATCGCAACCACATCCCAAACCGCCCAGCTCCATCGCGTATCCTGTCTACGAGCTGGAGTCGCCGGCGCCCCCGCCGCGTCCACAGGCGGATCGGATGCAGGGCTGGAATGCCAAGGCACAGAACCATCAGAGTATGTCGTCATCGCTCACTGCTCAAGTGCACGCAACTAATCTTTCTTTGTATTTTCCAGCCGTGTACTCTGGTCCGTATGCTGCTCCAACTGGCAAGTCCGATTGCGATGGCAGCGTCAGTTCCAGCTCTGCGAACTCCGTCTCCTGGCACCAGCCTCTGCCCTGGGAAGCTGCGTCCGCTCCCATGCCCCATCAGTCCGCCAGTTTCGCCCGCCGTAGGCCCATACCGAACGTTCCGATCATTCCACCTATATTCGGCTAACTATGGACCACCAGCGCCCGCACCACAATCCTATGCCCAGCAAGGCCCCAAGCACGCTCCATCAATACCACAGGACCGCCACTCCCTCTGGTACGGCGCCTCCAACTCCCAACAGGACGGCTACTGAGGAACAGCTTCAGCTTTATGAATTGCGAAGTTGGGAATTGCGAAGCTCTTCACAGCGAACATATAAAAATATTTATAACATGTACAGCCATATTTTAGCCAAATTTTAAACCATATTATTAATAATGAATAAACTTTATAAACTGTAAATAAAGGTATATTTTGAGGTTAAAAATTCTGTTTGATGTATCAGTTTCTCTTGAGTTTATATTTATAAGAAATTTGCTTTGTTATAATTGATTCTTGATTTACATTATCGTAATATAGTAATACAAAATACGAATCCAATATCGGTAGTAGTAGTAGGAGTATTCTCACTCCATTCTCATTTTCTCTCTCTCTCTCTCTCTCTCTCTCTCTCTCTCTCTCTCTCTCTCTCTCTCTCTCTGTGCTTATTTCTTCTTTGCTTTAAAAACTCATTTTCGTTTTCTTAAACCTCTTTTGCTCTCCCATTTTCTCCGCGACCCTTACTCTTTTCTCCTCTCTCTCTCTGTCACTCCCTCAGTCCCTCTTTCTTTCTACATATCTTTCGCTTTAAAAGCTAATTTTCTTTTTCCTAAACGCAGTACTCTCTTTATTTTTACTCTCCCTTTTTACTTCGCCTCTCTCTCTCTCTCTCTCTCTTTCTCCTCCCTCACAGTCTCTCTGAAAATTAGTTTGTATTTATATATGAATCTTTCTCTATGAACTATAGACTCTATAAAACAACCAGAATCAATCATATATCTGTACATATAATGCATATTTACATAGTACACTCCGAAATAGGAACACTTTGGTTTAAAAGGTAATTATGGAAATTTGAGAAAAATCTATCCATACAAAAAATTACATATAAATGACTATATTTTATTTAGATATACATTCAAGTTTAATAATTTCTAAAGTTCAATCTTTAAAAAGTGTGTGTGAAAAATAAAAAGAATCTTTTTTTGTGAGAAAGGTGTCAAATGTAATGGAAATATTTCTTCTTTAAATAGAAATAAATTAAATATTTATGAGTTTATTTAATTTAAAAATAGGAAAAAAAGGAATGCACAACAAAATACCTCTTCTAATTTCTGGATATATTTAAATTTTTAATATCAAATAAAATCCAGTAGGTGACCATATCACAAAAGATCCATCAAATTTATTGAATGAATTCACCCGCAAATATGTTAATAAGTGTGCCAAGTTCTGTAACAGCTGCATGGAGCCGGAAATTCTAGAATTCGGCACGTTTGATTTTGGACGTACACTTGAAAATGTTGGTCAAACGTTTAACTACTATAAACCTATTTATAGTTATCATAGAATAATGTTAAGACGTGACCCAACAAATGTAAAATAATTCAGCTAAAGCTAAAGCTCGCAAAAAGTCGTTGAACTATTTTTTTTGGGTTGATTACAAGGTTAAGCCCTATTATTTTTTTTCTTTTTGGTCTGGAAGCTGATAAGACCTCAAGAGATTGCATTTTCTCAGAAAAAAATATGTTCAAAAATGATGAAAGTCTCCGATTTTCTAACTATTATCTAAGGGAATATGGAGCGCTTGTAGTTCTTGTGCCAAATAACCGGAGCTGATTAGGGGAACGGGCACCTGGCACGCGCAGCTGGGCGCAGCTGTGACTATTTAAGCCACAGTCCGCGCCAAGAGAAGGCAGTTCCGAGTCAAAGCTTAAACATGAAGATTCAACTGGTTGTGCTCGTGGTGTGCCTGGTTGCCTGGCAAGGCGCTGCCCAGGATCTGCAAGCGGAGCAGGTGCGTCCCAGAAAAATTATATTGGGTTTGTGCATTGGCCGTCTGTCCGACCGTCCGATTGAGACTTGAATTTTGGAATATACACCTAACTCCTCTAAGGATTGCTCAGAGGTTTTTTGTATACACCAACTGTGGGCGTGGCAAATACATAAAAGCCACATATTTTGGAGGCGGGTAACCCGAAAAAACCCACAATTTAAGAGCTAGTCACCAAACTTGGCAGACAGTTTTATGTAATGGCAGACAGTTTTATGATGACCTCTAGATATCGAGCAGATTACAAAAGTGAATATTTAAAATTGTTATTACACTGTGCAGGAATATTGCGCAGTCGGTTACACCCGACTGCAACGTTCGTAGTTATTTTTAGTAAGTCTAATCCAAGTCTAATCCTCTCTAGCAGCAAGCAGCTCTGATCAGGCCAGACCCAATCGACGCCCTAATTCGCCGCATTCTGGAGGAGAACAGCCAGACGCTGCAAAGATTGGACAGCAGGGCACTGGGCATCAGCAATTCTCAGAAGGGCATTGAGGACAAACTGAAGGTGCTGGGTCAAGATGTGGCCGGCATTGGTCGCCTGGAGGCAGGACTCAAGAAACTGGACCTGACCATCGCTGCCAAATTCCAGCTAACAGCCAATGACATCAAGAACCTGGCGGCCAGCATTCGAGCCGCCGAGAATCGAACGGACAAAGCCATCTCTGGACTGTCGCGCGGCCAGCAGGACATCAAGGTGTTGCTGGCCAAAGTGGATGGCAATCAGAACCGGCACGAGCGTCGTCTGGACGACGTGGCCAAGTCGGTGCACCAGCAGATCGCCGGTCTCGACAATCTGCTGAAGCAATCGGTGCTCAAGGAGCTGGTGGCGCTGGTGCAAACGGCCAAGAAACTGGAGCAAGCCCAGCGCAAGATCGAGGGCAAGGTCGAGCATTTGGATCAGCTAGCGGCGCTGAGTGGAATCACGGCCAGCAAGGTGCAGCAGCTGGAGCTGGGCCTGCGCTCCATCAACAGCACCCAGCACCGACAATTGGCGGCGATCGGGCACAGTGTGCAGCAGGTGGGCGCCACCAGCTGGCAGATCGACAACAAGCTGGGCGTGCTCCTAAGCACCCAGAAGAACATTGAGCGCGCTCTGCTCGAGTGCAAGAAATGCCAGCCGGAGCACAGGGATCACTACAAGCCGCCCGCTCAGCACCATGAGCACTGGCATCAGCCGGGCTACGGATACGAGTACGTGATCTCATCTCTACTTTAGATAGTTAACTGCATTATCGCTAATCATTTCAGGGAGAAGAACGTGCCGAAGCCAATGCCGGAGGCGAAGCCGGAGTACGAGAGCAGCTATGCCACTGCCGATGATTCGTCCTATCTGTACCAACTCTGGTACGGCAAGGACGATAAATAATTGAGCTTTTGATTTGAGAAACCAAACCAAATGCCTGCTACTTTATTCTGTTTTGCCTTTGCAGCGTCATTTATAATTATTATATATCAGAGTTGGCCACTTTATGTAGTGTTGAATCCACATTGTTAGTCGCTATACCCATTGTCCGTTCAACTGTGTATTTCTAGTCTCTCAGTTCAGCAGCTGTAAAACAATTTTGTTACAAATCCCTTCGATCTTAACTTTTTATTAAAGTTAAGGATCAGTTATATAAATATCAGTAAAGGTATTTAAACATCTTCAAGGATATCATATGGACATTAAATCAGTCGAAAGGTAAATTAATCTTTGCAAGATTATTCTTTGAACAATATCGTAGGCTTATAAATATCAGTGCAAAGGTTATAGTCTTCGGTAAAAATATCCCTTGGGCATAAAATTCTTTGCCAGACGAGAATAACTCTGATTGCAAAGGTTTAAGTCTTTACTAAAAATACCCTTTGGGTATAAATATCAAAGGCTTAAATCAAAATATCTCCTTTGAGTATACATATGTTTGCAAGGATAAATGATGATTATCATATAGGTATAAAATGCCATGCCAGAGCTAAAATATTTTCGAAGATAATAATGAACTTGAATTTCTGCTGAAGGGTGAATAATTATCGATAAAAATATTGTAAATATAGAAATGTCCCAAAGTATAAACTCTTCGATAAAGTTATCGGATACATTAAACATCATAGCGAGGGTTCACAACTTAGATGAAGATCGGCAATTATGATATCTTATATGTATAAATATCACTGCATAGGCATCAAATTTTCGGCATTCTTCTTGTTTTTGTTCGTTCTTTTATTTATTTCTTTTTTCTAAACAAATCCTTGTTTAGGAACACTCACTTAACAACAATTACAGTTCGTTTTCAACTAACAAATGCACCTGATTGAGCCTCTGTTTATTTTATAGTGGAAAGACACGTGCAATAATTATTCACACAAGATGTTCCCCACTATATTTTTAATAAATTGTAAATAAACTTACTTGTTGAATAATATCCAACTATGTGTTTTGGCATCTCAACATTTTGCTCTCCATATTAAATCTATGGGGTTGACCTGACCATCGGCAGGATCAAAATTTATAAGCAGCTTTGATTCATGCTGATTTTTATGTTCGGTACGATGCAAATTCTTTTTGGCCAAGGCACGAAAAGCGTCTGTAGAGAGTCCCGTTTCGATTTTGTCGCCGCTGGCATCGGGATTATCGGGATACATGTCGTCGCCGGGCAGCAGATGCACCACTCCATCTGTGCACTTGTACATGACCGGATGTGTGACCAAGCAGCCCTTGGATGCACGCTGCTGAGCGAACTGACGCAGTTGCTCCAGCGTCTGAAAGTTGAGACAACGCGATAGCTCATAGTATTGCGGTGGTGGCAGCCAAAGCTGCTTCTTCAGCGAAGCCTGCAGGTAGTCCAAGGGCGAGCGCCACTAAAATCGAACACTAGCGGTTAGTGGGACAGCGTATTCTCTTTAAGAGCTAACTGACCGCATAATCCTTGACCTCGTTGGGCTCAGTCAGCACCGCGGGCTGCTTGTCGAGCGCCGTCAGAAAGAAGGCGGTTTCGAAACGCTTCTTGAACGTGGAGGGCGTACGCCAGACGCACCATTCGTGAAGCGCCCACAGATCGGGCAGAACATCCAGCTCCTCGCAGAGCGCTAGAAACTTGCTGGCATCATTGTGGACCACATGCTGCCAGTGTTTGCGATCAAATTGCTCGTTGAACTGCGCATAGCCGGCGGTGCTGGTCAGCGTTTTGCGGTCCCGGCACAGCAAAATGCCCATTTCCTCGAACGTTTCACGTAACGCAGTCAGACGCAGCGACACGGCACTGAAACAAAACGAAATTTATGATAATTGAAGTATATACAGAAAATACAGTTTTCTACTTTACTCATTGAGTGTCTCTGCATTGGTGTTGGTGGCGCAGCCACCTGGCAGAGCTGGTGCAATTTCGCCGCACTTATGTCGTAGCGCTGAAAGTGATTTAGCCAAGCGGGCGAGCTATCCACCGCTTCACAAACACCGCCCGGAAAAACAGAAGAGTCCGGCATAAAGCTGGACTTGGCGTGACGTGTGAACAGCAGCGCCTGCAAAACAATTATTGAATAATCTGCTTTGAACATTAAGCAATATACAAACATTGTAATCATAGCTGGACGGCGCAGCGTTGGTATCCTTGGCCAGCAGTATTAAGCTGGCGGAGCGGCGTATTTTAGCTAAAACTTGTTTCGACATGGCTTAGATAATAAACGATAACAAAAACAAGACCAGCACCCACTTATCGATCTGGCTGAATAGTGTGGGTGAACTCGCGCGCCAACTATCGTTTGCATTTGTAAATGTCACGAGTTTGCCAACACTTGTAAGATTATAGACGTAATTGCAGCTATCGATCGGGCTATTAATGTGGGTGTGCTTATCGATTGATATCAGTTTATTCGCTCAGCTGTTGAACTTGTGCTACGCGGTACAAAGGTGAGAACGGAATATGATTAAAACTATTTTGATGGCCGGCGGAGCCACGACTAGCTCCCAGTTTCCAGTATGACCACCTCCAATGAGTATAGGCCTTCCGCCAGCCTAATTATAGCGGGCAAACAGGCGTCCCATCCAAAAGATCAGTTCGATTACAGCGTAAGTGTAAACAAAAGTTAAATTAAAATTAGAATAAAGTTATCCTGAAATCTCTTAGCTGCTGCTGATCAAGCGCACAGAGCGCACAGCTTATGCGCTTAATCACTGCGTCTTTCCTGGTGGCGTCTTTGATATCCAGGCAGATGAATCTCTCGATTGGCTAACATATTTGTGGGATTTTGGAGTTACCCAGGAGCACCTGGAGTTGTTGGGCTGCCGCCAAGCCACAGGCAGACCTGAGCTAATGAGTGTTGGCGCGCATTTCACGCGGGATATCTCACTGCGTCTAACGGCGCTGCGAGAGACCTTCGAGGAGGTGGGCATTTTATTATGCCGCTCGAGTCTCAAGGATTTGGTCACTGGACAGTCGGCGCAGATGCTGCTGCCGCAGTCATTCGAGCGTGAAGTCTGGCAGCAGCGCGTGCACAACGATGCAACACAGTTCCTTGTGCTCTGTCGCCATTTGGCTGTTATACCCGATCTCTGGGCGCTCAGCGAGTGGTCCGCTTGGCGCTCACCAGCTTCGGCCTCGAGCCGCAAATACGACACGATCTACTATTTTGCCGCCTTGGAGACAGACCAGGTGGATTTGCTGCTCGAACCCAGTGAGGTGACCTCCGCGCACTGGCTGCATCCTGGCCAGTGCTGGCTGCAGGCACAAGAAGGCATCATCTGGCTGCCTTATATACTGCTCTACGAGACGGCGCGTCTGATGAACATGCGCCGCTGGCAGCAACTTCTACAGTTTGCACGTCGTCGCAGCTCCCGCGGTTCCACGCTGCTCCAGCCCATCTATTATCGCACCAATGATTGCCTCTTTGGCGTGCTGCCTGGCGATGAACTCTACCTGGATAAGCCAGACACTTGCACCGAGTCCATCATATTGCCGGGCTCCATTCAGGAACTGAACTCGCTAGCCAAGCGTTACAATCGCTATATGATCTACAGTTTCAAGAGGGTGGACTTTGCCTGCAACGTGCTGCCCCTGGATGGGCATCTGCCGCTGCAAGCGCTTGTCAATACGCGACTCGCCAAATTATAACAAAGTATTGTTAATATACATGTACAACTGTTTAAAATAGTAAAAGTAGTAAAATTGCCATTTTTATAAATGTATATCACAAGTCGGGAAAATTGTTGTGTGAATCATTTTAGAATCTTAATGCGGTGGGTTTCATGCTAGTTTTTACAGACCTTTTGAAAAATAATTTCAGGCATATTTCTGATAATCTATAATTACAAAAACAACTAATTAAGGAAAATTCACCATGATTTTATAGTAAGGTCCAAATTAAAACCTTTGAACATCTATTATTTTATATTCATTTGATTCTTTTGTGAAGTGTGTGGAGGCTTAAATTTTCATCCCATCGGATTTAAAGTCAAAAATTTAAAGCTATGCACAAATAAATAAATGCATAAGTACATTTCACAATATGAATATTGTATGAAACTTATTGCATTTTCATCCAATCGGCGTTAAAATAATTTTTATATATTCATATAACACACGACAATTGGAAACGAGTCTTCAAGGCAATATGAAAAAAAATTGAAATTTTTCCACGAGTGGAATATAAGTTTGTTAAAATATTTACAAATATATTTAGCTAAATTAAACTACATTAGGGTACCGCTTGTTAGATCCGCTTGAATATTGCGACAGGCGTGACACAAATCCGCCTTTGCCGTCAAACGCTGCCTGGCGCGCTGCTCCAGTGCCTCCCTACTATCATGCGCCTGCAGTGCGACGCCTGTTTCGGAGACGGCGCGTGAATATTCTATCGCGAGCAGAGTGTCGGAAAGTCCACAATCCAGAATTGAATGGCAGAACGCACAAGTTGAAGGCAGCTCTTCGGCAGACTGGCAATTGGTCATAATTTTATCGCCTGTGCGAAAAACCGTCGACACTGTGGACGCATAATTGAGCTGCAGATTGGCCACAAAGGCGCTGGTCAGGTTCTGGAGACTGGCGTCGCACGACTGGCCGAGTTCAACTGAGGCGAATGGCTGCAGTTGCTGGGCTTGGACATAGAATTGCACTTCCTGGTCGGTGAGGTCCTTCAATGGACGCAGAAGCTTTACCCCATGCTGAAGACGATCGTCCAGCAGCGCCACATCAAGGCACAGCTGCCACCGCGTCCCAGCGCCACAGAGGTCAGCAACTGTGCGGCCAGACTGCTGCTTATGCTGGGCTCAAAAACGTGAGTACACTGTAGTTGGGCGGCTACGGCACCAATAAGACGTTTCTGCTGCTGCAGTACATAATCCTGACGAGCCGTCTGGCTACGCAGCTTGCTCCCATTGGAGTCTATGTGGGCGGGCGCGTAATCCTGCAGCAGTTGCAAGCTGTGTGGCTCTGCGCCCATCTGTATAACATAAAAATCAAATGGCGCGTAACGCCTATGTAACCCCTGTAGCGCTGTTAGAGGCTCATCTGTAGTCTGTGAGCAGCGAGTGTCTATGTGGAGCACACGCGCGCTGCAGTGAAGCCGCTTAAAGGTGTTTTGCGTCTGTGCAAAGTGGAGCATGTCCAGTAGCACCAGCGACTCGGCGCTGCCGTCAACCAGGAGCAGCACTTCAGCATTGCGTGCCAGCGCTTTGGCCGCGCCCAATGCAGCACGAAACTTGTGCCTGGCATAACTGAGGAAACAGTCGTGACATTCGGCGGAACGAAAGTTCAATTTGTAGAGGGTCTGCGCCATAAGGCCGCACTTGTTGCAGCTGCCAGCACTAATAACAGTACCCGCCGCGGAGGAACCAGGCAGCATAGCATGCGTGGCACCCTCATCACCAAAATCGTCTTCGCCAATGCTGCACATTTCAACTGTATTACAATAAATAACGAAATACAATTAACCTCCACAAGCAACTTGGCGCGTGTACGAATTAGAGATGATATTAAAAATCGATAGCACAGGTCATTACTATTAGAGCCGTAAACAGGGCTGATATTGATTTCGATAACAGTGTGTGATATGCAGCCAACTTGTCTAGCAAGCAACCTTGCGCTCAGCAATAAAGTGCAGTGAAAAATATAAAATTAACTATTTAAAACTAGTATTTGTTATAAAAAACTATTGCATAAGGTTAATTTAGTGCATAAGGTATGTGTAAAAAGTGTTTGTATGTAGAAAAGAGTTGATTAAATGTCCGAAATTTAAGCGCATAATTTTGGCTGCTCCCCTTGCATGTGTGCGTGCAAATGTAAATGTATGCGCGTGTGTGTGTGTCAGTGTGTGTGTTCGTAGTACGCAAGCAAAAGTATCGGGTAGCAAAATCGAGAAACTTTCTTATTGGAACATACACAAACGAATCGCTGCCATAGTAGTGAGGTGGGCACTGTGTACGTTCAAGCCAGCTGTCAGTTGTCAAAAAATGTACATCAATATTTAGAAGAAACGTATGAAAAACGAATTAAATACAAATTTATGAATATTTTTGCACAGCCTACTTTAAAGTTTGCACGCTACACTGCAATAATAATAACAACAATTTGCTGGGACACACCGTGTGTCTGATAAGGCTGTACAATAAGAAGAAGCGCATACGTTTGCTTTTTCGTAGCCGGAAAATAAAACTTAGCAACTCTGCAAATGACCAGGTTTAATAACTATTATGTGTTTTGTTTTGTGTATTTTCAGCATTCTAGCCCATATATTGTACATATATAGTATATAGTGCAGTTAATTCGCAGCGCACACCCTTCGTGGTGGGTAGACAGAGATAGAGACAGAGCGAGCGACAAAGTGAGAGGCAGAGGTCATATTAAAAATAAGTATATTTTTGGCCCCCTACACAACTAAAACAACAACAAAAACAACAGCAGACCAACGCAAGCAGAAAAAGTACAACATTTGGGGCCATTCAATAAAATGATATTGGAAAACTCGGATAAGCTCAAGGATTGGCTGAGCGTTGTGCTCGAGCCACTGTAAGTAGTCGGAATTTTGTTAACTATCGATAACATCGATTGTTACCTGAAAATGAATAATAAGAGCAATTAAACTTATAATTTACTCTTTTTTCGTTTTCAATTGTCACTTTAATAGCTGCGATGCAGACTCTTCGGCTTTGGCGCGCTACGTAATTGCGTTGCTGAAAAAAGACAAATCGGATAAGGATCTCAAGCGCATCATGATCGAGCAATTAGATGTGTTTCTCTCCGAGGAGACGACACGTTTCGTTGATCGTCTATTCGATGCCATATCCAGCGAGGAGTATCTAACGATGCCGGCACCAGTGCCAGCCGCAACAGCAGCGGGCTTTGCGGAGCTGGAGCTGGACCATGACATTGATGGTGTGGCCGATATTGAGGCTGCATTGGCAGCCAATTCATCTCCGCCGCCGCCACCAGCACCAACATCCCTGCCAAAAGATATTGTGATAAAGCCCGATGGCAATCAGCAGCAAATGAACAGCGAAATCAGCAATAGCAGGGAGCCAACTACTGAAGCAGCCAGTGCCGGCGGCAGCAGCAGCAGCAGTGCCTCAATCGCCACAGATGCCAATACAATAGGAATGCACAGCACCAAGCCAGCCTTCGATGTAAGTAAATCAATTGACACTCTCTATCAAACAGGCGACTTTAAATTATATTGCCTGCAGCACAAAACCAAAGACTCCTCTCACAGCCAGCAACAGCAGCAGCAGCAGCAACTAACGCATCATCATCACAGCAGCAGTAGCGGTGGCAGCGTCGGCGTCGGTGGTGTGGGCTTTGTGCGCAGCGCCAGTCCGCCCCTGCGCAGCAGTGGTCCTGCTGCTGCTAGTGGCGGCTATGCGGCTGATAAGGAGAATCAGCCGAGGGACAGTCGTCGGCGTCGTGCTTCGTTGCGTTCCCGTTCTCGTTCCCGTTCCCGCTCCAATGAGCGCTCGTTTAGGCGCTCGCGATCCCGGGATCGTCGCATCAATGAGCGCGAGAAGAGCCAGCGACAGTTTCGCAATAAATCGCCGCCGGGTGGCGCCAATGAGCAGCGGCACAGGCGCAACAACAACAATAATAACAGCAACAATTTTGATAGACGTCGCATCGGCAACAACAACATCAGCAATAACAACAACAACAACAACAACTTGGATGAGCGCAATCAGCGCTTTAGCGGCAACAAGGGACGCCACTCGCCGCGCAGTCGCTCCATCTCGCCAGAGTCGCGGAATGCGCGTCGTGGCAACAACATGGAACCAGCCGCCTGCTCATCCGCCTCGGTGGCAGCAGCTGTACCGGTGCCGCCGCCTCTAACGCATCCGGTGGCTGCAATGGCGCGTCAACGTTGTCGCGACTTCGATGAGAAGGGCTACTGTGTGCGGGGCGAGACGTGCCCCTGGGATCATGGCATCAATCCCGTTGTCTTCGAGGGTATTAATAATTCAGCGCTTATGATGTCCATGCGCGAGTACAATCCAGATGCACCAGAGATTTGGGCACGCGGCGGACCAGCCGGTGTGCCGGGCGTTGCTGGGGCGGGCGGGGGTAATCAACAGCCGCTCCCGGTACCGCCCCAGGGTGGCCAAAACAGCATTAATCCGTTCAGCGGCAATGTGCGTGCCTGCGCTCCCCTGGGCGTGCCCAATCCCGCTGACTACGCCCGTCAGCCTGGCCAGCCGCCACAGGGGCCCGCACCACCATCGATGATGCCATTTCCCTTTAATCCAACAGCGGTGACAACGCCCCTACAGCGTCAACTCATACCCATACCCGTGATGGATGGCGGCGCTGGAGGTGCCGGCGGGGGCGGCGGTGGGGGTGGCCTAGCCGGTGAAATGGGCAAACGTCGCTTTGAGCTGGAGGATAGCGTGGCCATAGCCGATGTGCCCAGCAAGATGCGCAAGGTGCCAATAAATAGTCGGCTCGGACCGCGCGTCAATCCCAACATGCAGCAGCACAACAGCTCCCTGGAGCTGCGCAAGGTGCCGCGCGGCCTGAACACAATTGCGCATCTGAACAATCATTTCGCCAAGTTTGGCAAAATTGTCAATATCCAAGTGTCATACGAGGGCGATCCCGAGGCGGCCATTGTCACGTTCTCCACGCACGCGGAGGCGAATGTGGCATATCGCAGCACCGAGGCGGTGCTCAACAATCGCTTCATCAAGGTCTTTTGGCACAACGAGAACAACAGCAATAGCAATAACATCATCAACAACAACAACAATATCAACGATGCAGGCAACGTGAACGTAAATCGCAAGAGCCAATATCATTTGCATAATGTGCCCGCGGTGCCCACGCCGAATGCGGACAGCGCCAAGATAAGCAACAGCAGCGGCGGCAGCAGCAACATTAATGCCGGCCAGGCCACGCCCCTTGGCGAAACGGGCAGCTCGAATAATGCACTAACAGCGCCCGTAACTGACCAGGCGCTCGCGAGCACCGCGGCGCCGGCATCGATGCGGCTAAAGTTAAACACAAATGCGACGGCCAATGCGGCGGCAAATGGTGGTGCTGCACGGGCCCTAACGCCGGCGGCAAATGCGGCGAGCATACGCAAAAAACAGGAGGAGCAGCAAAAGGCAATGCATCAGCTGGCGAATGGGCTGCGGAAGCGGAAGCAGGAGCTGCTCCAGAGCTATGTGAAACAAATGAAAACAGCGCTGGAACTAGTCGAACGCATGGACCAGCAGGATGCGCAGCGAGCACCGACGCTGGAAACGATCAAAGTTCTGCAGGCAACCATTGACAAGCTGCGCAAAGATGTGCACGCCGATCAGGATCAGCTACAGGCTCAAATCCAACAGCAACAGCAGCAGCAGCAGCAACAACAGCCCGTCAAGAAAACCAAAGAGCAACAAAAGAAGGAACTGCTCGACATGGAATTGGAGCTAATCGCCCAGCAGCAGGAGGGCAACGATACAACGGCCATACAGAAGCGTCTCGAGGAACTGCAGCGAACGCTCTCTGCCACCGTTGGTGGTGGTGGTGGCAACTTGTCTGGTGGTGGCGCCAAGCTGCCCGGCGGTGGCGCACGCAAACGTGCCACATTTCCCGAAGGTTCCACGCGCGTCGATCGAAGACCAAAAGCGATTGTGGTCACCGGTTTTGCGGCCGACGAAGCCGACTTTGTGCTCGGTCACTTCAAGGTAAGTGAACTTGGCCTAAAATAGATCTAGGTTAACAAATAGTTACCTAATCCTGCAGCATTTCGGCGAGATATCCAAGCACGATGTCGACCGTGAGATTCCACAGCTGATACTCTCATATGCTACGCGCATAAATGCCGAGCAAGCGGTGGTCCGTGGGAAAATGTACAAAGACAAGCGCCTGCAGGTGAGTCAGCGTTCGCTCCATATTTGCCCTAACTAACTAACTAATTATAATTGCAGATATCCTGGGCACCTGTGGTGACAACTCCTACCGCCGTGCCAATGGGCGCACCAGCTGATAAATTTGCGGCCGTGCTTAGCTCGTCGGCTGGCGATAAAATGGATAATCCGAAGCAATTGTTGCACTCATCGATTAGCGAGAGCGACTCCCTGCTAGGCAGCGATACACTGCCGGAGCTGCGGCTGGAGGATGAGGAGGAAGACGAGGAGTCGGAGGATCGTTCCTGGCGTCGTTGATGTAACGCTATGCGCTACTCCTAGTGGCTGGCAAGCTCCATGTGGCTCATAATCGTTAGGAAAGCATTAATTGTATTTCTATTTGTTGTTATTCTATATTCACAACGTGCACGTATACATATATATATATACATATATAGATATAGATTACATATTTATATATAAAAAAATGTATATATGTATGCATGCAAGGGAAACATCGTTAATTGTATACAAAAACAAAAAGGCAAACATGCTAATATTATGTACAATATTTTAAACTAAAGGCATACTGCCACACACATACACACACACCCAATACACATACACGTACAAACACTGGACATTTGCAACTGTTGGTAGCTCTTCTAATCCTAGGGCTAAATAATCTATAAACGTCTTAAATTAACAAAAAAGAAGAAAATAAGCAACGCTCTTAATATTACTAATATTTACAGAATATATAAGTTAACATGTATATGTACATCGCATTCGATCAAAGAGTACGATTAGCTAAGCGCCTCTATATAGTCCACAATTAACAAGAGCCCTAATAGCAATAACAAAAAGCAACATCCACGATATTGGAACAGAAGCAACAACAGCAAAATGTGCGTTACAAATGCAACACAAGTGCATTAATTAAGCATCTTATATTAGACACTTCTTTGTATTTACATACTTTTCCCTCTATCCTTACGTTCAGTTAAAAAACAAAACAAAAAGAAACAAAAAAAAAAAGCAAAAATTACTAAACAAAAAAATGGTAAAAGCAAATCAAAGTTAAAACAACAAAAACATAGCAACGTGAATACAAAAGCAAGTTATAGAGAGTATAATAAATAAAGTAAATAGTTTCGTATTTGCTATTAATTTCACATAAAATATAAACGTTTGTTTGATTTACATTCACATTCTCTACATTAAAATAACAGGGCGCATGAAAATGTAAAACAAGAACGTTGCAGTCGGACATTACCGACTGTCTAATACACGTTCACAGTACTCAGTTAATATTCTTATTTTGGAAAAATATAAAATTTGTATAAGGCGGAGGTGGGCGTGGCCTCATCTTAACGGGAGGTTACCCAAACACTGTCTGGAAAGTGGACGTGCCCGGGAAATTTGTACTCGGATCTATAGCTCCAATATTTCAAATGCACATAACTTTGGCAAAGCTGAACCGATTTTCACGTCTGATGGCATTTTATTCATGGTTTGTCTTCTAGATTGATTCTGCATTTAAAATATATCCATTATTGAAAATAATTTTTTTTGGAAATTTTTGGGGAAAAGAGCATGTACTCCCCCCTTACTCATTTTCGAAAAAATTTTTTTTAAAAATTTAGAATTCCAAATTTATATTTTTAATCGATTGCATTTGTCACAATTGGTATCAAAAACAACATTAAAACCGATTCTGAGGGGGTCTAATTTTTTGTCAAAAATCATGCAAAAATTTACAAAAATTTGGACATGTAAAGCTCTCGGATCCGTAGCTCCCATATTTAAAACGCCCATAACTTTGTCAAAACTGAATCGATTTTCAAAGTTGATGGCATTTCTTTCATGGTTTGTCCTCTAGATTAATTCCGCATTTCAATAATATTCATTATTTAAAATAAAATTTTTTGATTTTTTGATAAAACGACGGACAGACTGACGGACGGCCAGCAAGACGGACATTGCACAAACACAATAAACTCTTTTCACTTTGTGAACGAGTATAAAAACTTATATTTGGATTGTTTCACGGAAGCACATATTCAAGATTCGATACGATAAATGCATCGATAAGCGATATATTATTGATAGCTCAGCTCATCTCTAACAAATGATAGTGGCGGGAATTGATGGATTTTCTCATGAATAGTGCTTAAATGCTTGTTATCCCATTCAAATGTTTCCGTTTGGCTAAATATGCGCGTTTCTACACTAAGCAAGCCAATGTCATGAAGTTTCTAAATGTGGCCGAAAAGAACGATGCGGCCAAAACCATTGCAGCCCTCTTATCAAATGGCGCAGCGCATCGGGTAAGCAACAAGTTTATTTTGTGTTTCGTGCTTAAAACCTAAACAAATATATTTTGCAGCGCGAGGGCTACTCTGTGTACAACAAAGTGTTCGATTTTGAGGCGCAGGTGCGCGGCAACAATGCCAAAATGGTCATGACCTCCGTGTCGGGTCATCTGATGCAGCTGGAGTTTCTCGTCTCATACCGGAACTGGCGATCTGTGGATCCCCGTTCGCTGTTCGATGCGCCCATTCGCAAAAGCGTCGGCGAGGGCTATGAGCCGGTTAAGCGTACGCTGCAGCGCGAGGTGCGCGGCTGCCAGGGCCTGATTATCTGGACGGATTGCGATCGTGAGGGCGAGAACATTGGCTATGAGATAATTGACGTGTGCCGTGCCGTAAAGCCCAATTTAACCGTATATCGTGCCAGTTTCTCGGAGATTACGGCAGTGGCCGTGCGGCGCGCCCTGCAGCAATTGGGCCAGCCGGACAAGCGGCAAAGCGATGCGGTGGACGTGCGCACGGAGCTCGATCTGCGCACGGGAGCGGCCATTACACGCTTTCAAACGCTGCGTCTGCAGCGCCTGTTTCCCGAAAAGATCGCCGACAAGCTCATCTCGTACGGCAGTTGCCAGATACCCACGCTGGGCTTTGTGGCGGAACGCTACAAGGAGATCGAAGCGTTCGTCTCCGAGCCCTTCTGGAAGATCAGAGGTAAATAAATAAAAAAATGCGTCAAAATGAAGTGGCTCATGACATATCCTTGCAGTGCTGCACACAATTGAGGACTTGACAGTGGAGTTCAATTGGGCGCGCAATCGTCTGTTCGACAAGGAAGCCTGCGAGAACTATTTGCTGCTTTGCCTAGCGGAGCCAGAGCCGCGGGCCACCGTCGAAAGCGTCACCGTGAAGCCGAAGCACAAGTGGCGCCCAACGCCGCTGGATACCGTGGAAATGGAAAAGCTGGGCTCGCGCAAACTGAAGATGTCTGCCAAGGAGACCATGACCATAGCCGAGAAGCTCTATAGCAGGGGTCTCATCAGCTATCCACGCACAGAGACCAATCAGTTCTCCAAGGAGTTTGACTTGAAGCCGCTCGTGGAGCAGCAAACGGGCCACGACGCTTGGGGCGCATTCGCGCAGCGTGTGCTCGAATGGGGCCCAAATCCGCGCAACGGCAACAAATCCGATCAGGCGCATCCCCCCATCCATCCCACCAAGATGGTGACTAGTGAGTTGAATTCTTTAAAGGGCGCTTCTTTGAATTAATTCAAAACTCCCCTCTTGCAGATCTGCAGGGCAACGAGGCGCGCGTCTACGAGCTGGTCGTGCGTCACTTTCTCGCCTGCGTCAGCAAGGATGCTGTCGGCTCAGAGACCATCGTCAATATCGATATTGCCGGGGAGAAGTTCAGCGCCAATGGCCTGGTCATACACGAGCGCAACTATTTGGATGTCTACATATACGACAAGTGGAGCGCCAAGCAGATACACAACTATGAGCAGGGCCAGCGCTTTGAGCCGACGGAGATTATGTTGCACGAGGGCGCAACGACGGCTCCGCCGCTGCTCACCGAAGCGGATCTGATAGCGTTGATGGAGAAGCATGGCATTGGGACAGATGCAACGCATGCGGAACACATAAATACCATCAAGGAGCGCGGCTATATTGGCGTTGTGGACAAGGGCGCACTTGTGCCGGGCGTCATTGGCATGGGCCTGTACGAGGGCTACGATGCAATGGATCTGGCCTTAGCCAAGCCGTTGCTGCGCGCTGAATTTGAAGTGGATCTGAAGCGCATCTGTCTGGGCGAAAAGGATCCCAAGCTGGTGCTGCGCGAGCAAATAGTCAAATATAAACAGGCCTATCAGCAGATTACGGACAAGATCACAGCCATGGATGCCAAGATAGCGCAACGTATTAATGAGACGCCGTCGGCGGCAGCAACAAATGCTGATGGCCCCTCGGACCAGGCCAATGGCATGGTGCGTGAACTCTTCCAGTGCCCCAAATGCGATCTGGCGCCATTGGCGCTCAAGCCGAAGAAGAATCAGACGAGCTTCTTCATTGGCTGCCTGAACTTTCCCGACTGCAAGAATGTCGTCTGGCTGCCCGACGAGTGCAAGGAGTTTAGCGTGCTGGACGAGTGCTGTCCCAGTTGTGGCGATGGCTTCCACATGCTCAAGTTTCGGCTGAGCAGCGCCTATTATCGGGGCCTGTTCAATACGCCCAATGGCTGGTACAAGAACTGTCTGCGCTGCGATGAGCTCTTTCGCAATACCTTCAACATCAATCTGGATCAGGTGAAGCGCGTGGGTGGCATTGTGGGTTCGTCGTCGAACTCTGGTGGTGGCCCAGGGCCGGGTCCAGGCGGTGGAGGAGGAGGTGGTGGTGGAGGAGGAGGAGGAGGAGGTGGTCCTGGTTCAGGAGGCAGTTGGCCTCCCAGAGGCGGCGGCGCCAGCGGCTCCAGCGGCAGCTCCTGGGGCACAGCATCCAATGCTGCCACTCAAAAGCCAGCCAAGCCAAAGCGCAACAATAAAACCTCAGCCGGAGCAACAACAACTGGTGCCCAAAAGGCAAGCAAAACCAAGCGGACAACCACAGCTGCAACGGGCGGCATTAGGAGCTACTTCACAAGCGCCAGCCTGGATGGCTTCTTCGACAGCAACGATGGCTTCGAGGAGGAACTGCTTGCCGCCGCAGCGGTCGCCGAGTCGGGCGCCGCGCCGGCTGCTGAGCTCGACGCGGACATTGCGGCTGCCTTTGCTGCCGACGACGATGCGGATTTTGAAGCGCTGGTCAATGCAGGCAACAGCCGACCAGCAGCTGCCCCAGCTGACAGCCAGGACACCAGCCTGACGCAATGGATGCGCCAGGCCTACGAGGCCGAAGAGCAGCCTATGCTGTGGGGCAGGCAGGCGCGTGCCGCTGCTGAGCCGCAGTCGACGGCCAAACGTCGGCGACTGAGCGACGACGATGCCGTCAATAGGGGCACGAGAGGTGCTGAAGAAGGTAGCTGGGGCACAAAAGGAGCAGCCCAACGAAACGCAGGCGCCGCTCAGACAGCCAATTCTTGGGGCAGCGGCAACAACGCCTCAAGCTGGGGCACCAGAGGAGCTGAAGCAGGCGGCTCGCAGGAAACCGATTCATGGGGCACAAAGGGCGCAGGACAACGGAGTGCAGGCAACACGAAAGAAGCCAACAGCTCCTCGAGCTGGGGCACAAAGGCTCAGTCCGGAGCAGGCAACAACGCCTCAAGCTGGGGCACCAGAGAAGGAGGCGCAACCGATTCATGGGGCACCGGGCAGCGGAGGGCAAGCAACACCGAAGAAACCAACAACTCCTCGAGCTGGGGCACAAAGGCAGCTGCCCAGCCAGGAGCAGGCGCCAATTCAAGGGGCGGTGGCAACAGCTTCAGCTGGGGCACAAAAGCGGCCACAGGCGGCTCTCAGCCAGCAAATTCTTGGGGCAGCGGCAGCCATAATCCCTCAAGCAGCTCATCTGGCAATAAACGTGCACCCGGCGCCGGCACCCAAATGCGCTCCAATTCCAGCAGCACGGTGACCATCACCCAGGCGCCCAAGACGAGCGATGTTAAATGCAAATGCGGCAAGCCCGCGAGCAGCCTGATCGTGCGCAAAGATGGACCCAACCAGGGACGACCCTTCTATGCGTGTCCGACGCGTGAGAAGTCCTGCGGCTTCTTTCAATGGGGCGATGTGAACGAGAATCAAGGTGAGCAACTGCACTAACCTAAAAACCTTATATATACTCTATATAAATACTTTCTCTCTTCATACAGCTGGCGGCTTGAATTCAGCTTGGAGCTCTGGCGGCGCCTCAAACTCCAATACGGACACGAGTGCTGCGGGCGGCAGTCGGACGCGTCGCTGTGGCCTCTGTCGCGAGGAAGGACACACTCGCCAAAAGTGTCCACGCAAAGCGAACTTCGACTACTGAGGAATAACAAAGAGAAAACAACACACAACTGGGCCGTGAATTCCATTAATTTCATTTTAAACATTTATTGGAGCGAGCAACAGTTATCGGTTATATAGTCCAAACCATCCTGGTTGGGTTTTCTAGCATGTATAGCGCAAAAAAATAATCGGATATGTAGATACACACGCACAATTAAGGTACACATTCTGTAGATATATATATATATACGATTTATAAATCGTAAATTTACCCATGCATTTAAAAAAACATATATAGATGGGCGCGTTGTTAAAGATCATTTTAAAGGGAAATAAGTTATAATCTGCCATATACTGTTTAATACTTGTCTTTGAAAGTTTGGAATTGTGGAACTTATTATAAAAGGACAGTTTGCAATTGAAACTAAAAAGCTGATAAAATGCATTTAAAATGAACAAAAATTATAAAATTAAATTACATTCTATAAAAGTCTGTATAGATTTGTGGAATTAACTAAAATATAAATACAGTGGACGCTTAAGTTTTACAACAATGTTCTTAATATCAGCTATTTAATCATAAAAATATCAAGAGTTTGTTTAATTCTCTTTCATATTTCAAATACTTTTTAATGCAGAGTGCAGAAAAACTGAATTAAAAAAATATAAATTTTTAATTTTTGTATAACAAATACAACTTGGAAGAATTTAGCGATAAACGTCCACTGTTTTAAAATAAATAAAATTTAGCTTAACAAATTTGTATTGAGAACAAAATATGATATAAATATAAAATGTAAAATGTTAAGTGCCTGTCATGTTTTTATAAATACCAAACAGTATATAGCTGCTTTAAGTACAGTTGCCTAAAATAATGTTAAGTATACATCAAGATTTTGTGTATATATCATTTGTATATATGCTTAGAAAACTAATTTTTATATAGAGACGCGCGCATAAATTCAACACTTCTTTTTTTTTACATAAATATTCGTTTCAGTTATCGTTAATCATTATTGTTTCTAACATCTAGAGTTTGTTTTTTTTAATACATTTTTAGTTGCATTTGGAAGTTAATGTAAAATAATAAACATTTATGAAAAATACAAGCATTAATACGTCGAGTGAATAAATAGTTAGATTTACTTTAAGAACATTAAAGTTTAAGATACTCTTGTGATTATTAAATATATGATGTAAAACACACAGAGTTAGTTAAAAACAGAAAAAAGAAATGCATTTGACAGTTTTGAAAGTATTGGAACACATTTAGAAACAGTTTGACAAGCTTATGTTAGGACGTGCTCAAAGTTTTTATAAGTTTAACGTTCATATAAAGTTCATATACCATTTAAAGTGTTCCGCTAATATATAATACATTAAATTTATAAAAACTTTTAAGAGCAAACTCATGAGATGCTTTGTGAAAAAACAATTGGAACGTTTTAAGTACATATTATTTATAAGCACAGACTTGGGATTACTTAAATGTTAATGGACGAGCACTCAACAAACGAGTAGACTGCGCGCTTTGAGATGCGTAGTTATTGCTATAATTTGCCCAGGTTGAAAGGGAATAAATAATTTGTAGATATGTGTAAACATTTAAAATATGAGTGTTTCGGTTCACACTATCCCAACAATTCTTTAAGCTTTTGTTTGAATATTTTAAAATTTTGGCCCAACGGTTTCAAAATTGTTCTTGTTTTTGTATTACCCTCAAATAGGGTATTGTAATATTGCCATATTTTAAATACGTCTTTTGGTATCTATAATATGAATTAATAATTAATACCATAACTCAATATTATGCTTGTTTAAACTCTCAGTTGTATGTTAAATTGCATAAAGCAATTATCAACTACAACTATTTTGTTTAAAATAAGTTACTATGAATAAACAAATGTAAATGTATAGTATTTTCCTATTCAGTCCATATCCTGTTTTCTTTACTATTGCTACGATAGAGGTCAAACTATAAATTAGCAAAGCTTTATAGAGGGAATGTAATCTTTCAAGAATCTCTCGTTTAATATGTGAAATATTGGAATAGCTTGAAATATTGTTTGAACTAACATAAATCGCAGGTTAAAGGAAATTAATCTTGTAACATCTTGTTGGTTATTCTAAAATAATTTTCAGGTGTATGAGCAATATTTCACTCATAGTCCCACGTATGAAAAGCTGGAATGAAAAACGTAGTTCATTATCGCTAAGATACTGACTGAACTACCATGTCAATATGTTGACAGAAGAGAAAGTTAAGTGTCTATGTACAGTTTTGAAACTTTGAACTGAATTTCGACTCTATTTTATAAAAATATATAATTAACGTTAAGATAAAGACTCAACTATATAATTGACAATAGAGAAAGGTAGGGCAATCTTTATATAATATATATCTAAACACTCTCATAGTCTCTCACATGGAATGCTGAAATGAAACACGCTTGAAATTATCGTTAAGATAAAAGCTGAACTGAATAGTGAGTTAATCTATATAGTTTTTTGAAGGTTTGCACTGAATTCCGAACTAATAATATAAAATATCCAAACACTCTCACATGGAATGCTGGAATGGAACACGCAGGGAACGCTGCAAACCGAAACAAGCCATGTCGTGCGAGTTGGGAACAGCTGGTAAATTACTAGAACCTAGGCAAATTATACCATATATTTTTGAGCGGCAATGGAATGTGGTCTTGGGCTCTAGATTTCGACCTCTGGCGTGAATTTGCGTCAGAAGTAAATCTCCTCCTCCTCGGGCTTGGCGCGTGGCGCCTGCCCCGTGCCGGCCAAGGGCGCAGCGGAACGTGCCGCACCCGAAGCGCCCGACGCGCCGCGACTGCTGGTGGGCGTCTGCGTCAGGCGCTGCAGCTGCTGCTGCTGATATCCGGCATAGTGTCCCGTTGCATTTGGCGTTGTGTTGGCGGCAGGCGTGGCCGCCTGTTGTATGACGGCCGGCGAGCTGCCGGTGCGTGCATGTTGCGGCGTGGGCGTCGCTGTGGGCGTGGCCATTTGCCGCTGCTTGTCGGCGAGCTTCAGTGGAAACATTTGCTGCACGCCGCCGGCGCCAGCAGTGGCTGGGGAGGCCACATTGCTGGCGCTTGTGTTGAAGCTGGCGGATTTGTCGACACGCGTGCCGGAGGACAACGAGGATAGCTTCATGGGCAGCTTCTGTTTGACGAGCGTTGCGTTCGCCTTGGGCGCATTGTTGGCGCTGAGCAAATTGACGGGCGGCGTTTTACAGTTGGAGCTGCCGCTGAGCCACTTTTCCTTGCGACGATCAATTGTGGAGGCAGTTGTCGTTGTTGTTGTTGCTGTGGGCGTGTCCAGCTCGTGCGCATCCTCGGGCAGGGCGACCGGCGCCACCGCCACCGCAAGCGCCGGCGACAGCGTCGGCAGCGGCGTGCTGGGCGACAGCAACAGTCCCTGGCTGGACAGCAGCTCCATTTTGCGATAGAGCTGCTCGCGCTGCTGACGCACATCCTCCTGTTCGGCCTTGATTTGCTGCTGCAGCTGCAGCTGCTGGGCGCGCATCTCGGCTAGCTCGTCGAGCTGCTGCTGCTTCTGGCGCAGCCAGGCGGTCTTCTCCTCCTGCAGCTTATCCTGCAAATTGCGCAGCTCCTCCAGCTGATCCTTGTGCGTGTAGCCCGCGCCCTGAGAGCCGCCGCCGCTGCCGCCGCCACCGCCGCCGCCGCTGCTGTTGCGCGGCGACTCGCGATAGAGGGCCAGCTGCAGCTGCAGACTCTGGATGCAGGTCATCTGCTGCGAGATGATGCAGAGCAGCGTGTGCAGATGATGCGACACCTGGAGCACCGCATAGTTGTGCTCCTTGCTGTTGGCGGGCAGCGTGCTCGCGTGCAGCTGCAGCTGCACCTGCGCCGCCTGCTGCGTCTCCGCCGGCGTTTGGGTTTTCAGCTCGCGCTTCTCCTCCAGCTCCTGCAGTCGCGGCGTCAGCGCCTGCAGCGTATTCAGCTTGCCGTCGCGGCCCACCTTGCCGCGCTTCTCATCGAACCCGGCGAACGTCTCGGCGCGCTTGGGCAGCGTGGGCGAGGCATAGAGGACGCTCTGTTTCTCGCCCACGCTGCTGACGGTGCGCGAGACGGGCAGCCCGGTGGCGGCCGCGTAAATGCTCGCCGCCAGCTGGCTAATGTCCTGCACGGTGTTCAGTACGCGCCGCCACAGCTCCGTGGTGTCACAGTCGGTGCTGACCAGATCCTTGTAGGAGCCGAAGGCGGCCAGAAAGTTGGCGGCGCTGCCATTGCTGCTATTCGTATTGAGATCGCCGAAGGGCTGCTGCTGCTTGAGCAGATTGAACTGCAGGAGCAGCTTCTCCTCGAGCAGCAGCGCCTGCTCGATGTCCTTCTGGCGCATCTTCTCGATGGTCTCGCGCTTGTTGACGCCGATGCGCAGCTTCTCCTCGGCGGTGAGTGCCTCCGCCTCGATGATGTCCGTGGCGGGGCAATCGAGCACCGCCTGCCGGATGCTCTGTATCCAGGTCAGCTTGTCCTTGGGCGTCTGCACCTTCAGCTCGTACATTTCGGGAAAATCGGGATTCGAGCTGATGATGTAGATGCCGCGCGATTCGGTGCCCGCTTTCTCGCGTATCAACAGTTTCTGCAGCGGCACCACGCCCGCCTTGTGCTCGGGCGTAAAGAACGCGTACTTGTTGTGCGCCGAATTCTCGCTGAGGAAGCACAAACAGTCCGTAAGGACCACGACCAGCACCAGCTGCGTCTTGGCGCGCCCCTGCATCAGCGTCGCCAAACCATCGAACTTCAGACGGCGACGCGACTCCACGCCCAGCTCCGTTTTGCGGAACGGCTTATTCTTGTAGATGGCAAATGATTTGGCATCGACGCGCGCATAGATCTCCAGCTGGCGCTCGCGCAGCTCCTTCTCCGCAACGCAGGCGTCCACATCGACCAGCAGCGACTTGACCAGATTTAATGCGTGCTGCAGCTTATCCGTCTCCAGCTTATTGTCCCGGGCGCTCTTCAGCAGCGGCTCGATGAGCAGCGGATATTTGGTGAGCCGCTGGGTCACAAACAGTATGCACTCCGGGATGCCCTTCTTTTTGAGCAGCGGATTCTGCAGACAGTGCTTGTACCATTCGGCAAAGCTGGGCTCCGCCAGGCACAGCTTGAACTGCTCGAGGGCGCTGCGATGATTGGCACAGAACTCGCCGTAGGCCAAGCGCAGGCACTGCGCCTGCTCCAGCGAGAAGAACTCCAGCAGAATGTCCGCGATGCTGTCGACCAGCAGATGTTCGCGCTGCTTCTGGCGCAGCTGGCGCAGAAAGCACGTGTGCAGCTCCGTCAGCTGCTGCAGGCGCGGAAACATGCTGTGCGTGTTGAGGGCCGGAAAGTGGCGCTCCAGGCTCTCCACGAACACCTTGCGCATAACGATCAGGGTCTGGCAGTGATGCTTCTCGGTCATGATGAACTCGTAGATGTGCTCCTGCCGCTTGATTTGCAGCTCCTTCAGTGTTTTTAGCTGCTCCTTGGGCACATTGGGCGTCCAGGAGTCGGGCTCCTGGAGTACAATGCCCAGCGCCGGATCAGCGCCCAAATCCTGCGCCTCAATTGGCGGCTCATTGAGGAACTGCAGCTCGGCGGCGCGTATCAGTGGCTGTTGATCTTCCGGATCCAATTGATGATGATGATGCTGATGATGCTGCTGCTGCAGCGACTCCGAGCCATCGCAATAGTCCTGACCATGGCCTGGCAGCTTTTTGCGATCGAGATGGGCATCCATGTCGTTCAGCTGGACGCCGCCCACCAGCGACTTCGTCTTGGCCTTGGGCTTCTTCTTGCGAAAGAAGAGGGAGCCGCGCTTGGGACGCTTCTCTACGTGATCGTATACCTCGATCTTGGCGTGCGAACGCAACAGACTCTGATTCTCATCCTCGCTATCTGTGAGATGGCGCGCTATTGCCTTGATGTCCTCCTTGGCAATGATCGATGACGTCGAGATGCTCTTCTGCAACGGTATCCGACTGATGATCTCGGTGGCCAGACTCCGCTTTGCGGCTATCCGTTCGAAATCTCGCGCCAGCTCCGCCTCGTTCAGCGAGTGCGTCGAAATGCCTGCGGGTTCAAAAACGTGAAAATGGTAAATGAAAAAAGCCAAATGAAAATTAAACAAAACAATCCATTTGCTTAGGAATGCGCGACTGATTCTTGGACTCCGTTACGAGGCACTGATAACACGCCCCGGCTCGCAGCTCTTGCGGAATTTCTTATCATAATCGAAACTAACTTTGACAGAAAAATAAAGAAGAATACACCTGGCCACCAGGTACGGCATATTAGCGCATATGAAGCTCTTGCTGCCTGTGTTTAATCGTAGTATGCTATCAATAATGGAGGTCAGAGCAGTAATTGTATAGATAAACAAATTTATGGCTCGGAGAACAATATAAGAGAAGAGAGCGAAAGAAAAAAAATGTTCCTAAGAGATGTGTTCAACTATTCTAGCGGAAATTGTGTTAAAAACTTAAGAAAATCGCGTTATATCAATTAGTTAATAATACAAATTAATAGTTAGGAAGGTGATTTCATTTGCACACAATTTAATTGGCGAAAAATTGCAATTTCCGAACGAACTGTTTTTTTTTATCAAAGTGAATAAAATTAAAAAATATAATAAATAATATAAAGGTCTGATACGTCTCTAATTGAAATTCGTTTATACTGTACTTTAAATATAATGAATCTAGATAGATTCTTATGAGTTTATGAAAGCAAATGAAATAAATAAAGAGAAATTTTTTCGCCAAATGTAAGATTTAAGGCGTAAAAAGCATTTTAAAAAGTCGATTGTAATCATAATTTATATATAGACAAATTGTTCAAGCTTTTCATTTAGGATTCACGACAGCAAAAGGAATTTAAAAACATTTTCTTATAAAGCTCAATGCATTAAAATACAGACCATTGTAATTTCTGAATAATGTAAACTTGTTCATGCTCTGCTCTCTATAGAATACAGAATTCTATAACGCTGCTAGTGCCGCCATCTGAGAATACCTTTCCCAGGGCGATCATCATTCAACTTAGGTCTCCCACAGCTCCTACATACGCTGCACTCGCAAGCGCATTCAGAGTCGTCATCAAGTTCAAAGCCAGTCGCATTCTTGTCTCGGTTTATGTACTTGTATTGTATTCAGTTTTATGGGGGCCATAAACCCAACCCACACCAACAAACCAATTATAGAACGGGGAGACCCCTCCCCGCTTCATCTTCTTTAGCCCAAAGCAAGTACTCACCGCCCGTGCTGTTGCGCGCTGAGCGGCGACGCTGCTCGGTGACGCGTATGGTCTCCTGCTCCTCACTGTCGAGGCTGGATAGGCTGACGCTCTTGTTGGTGCAGTCACCGGTGGCATTGGCGGCATCGTCCACGGCTGTCCACGATTTGCGCCGGTCCGTGTGCAGCAGCAGGCACTGCTGTGGCGCCGCCGACCACATGATGCCCATGTTGCTGCCAACGCCAACAATGCCGGCGCCGACGCAGTTGCCCGCATTGCTGAGATCGGGCAGTGAGGTGCTGAGTATGGCCGCATTGAGCAGGCCGTAGTTGTTGGCCAAGCCACTCTTATGATGCTGGCTGGAGGAGGTGGAGTTTTTCATTTGCTGCACCGTTTCGCGTATGTTTTGCAGTTGGCTCAACGTGTCCTCAAAGATGTTGTTGTACTTGGACGCCGAGGCGGGACTGTGGGGCGTCACATTGATGGTGGGTATCATGTTGTTGTTGTTGTTGGTATTACTATTGTGACTGTTGTGGATACTGCTGATGTTGTTGTTGCTGGGCAGTGCAGCTGCCGGTGCATTTATAACGGGTATGCAATAGTTTTGGCTTTCCACGGAAACGCGCGGCGGAGCAGTTAAAACCTTGGCTGTGGCGCCATTGGTGAGGGGCAAAGCCGCGGGGGTAGCAGCTGACACGTTGATGTCGCTGTCGTTGCCGTTGCAATTGGAGTTTAGGAAATCGGTGACCACATCATTATCGCTGTCATTGTCATCGGCGTTGCTGCTGCTGGCGTGGGCGGCGGCTGCGTTGGCGGCGACTGTTGCATTGTGCGTATTTTCCATAATATGAAGCTATGGTTTTTTGGTATTTTTTGGTATTTTTCTTGAGTGCTCTGCTTGTTGCTATTCGTAGAAAAAGAAAGTTTAGTACGCAACACCTACAACTGCACACACAAACATATATATATATACACCAACGCTACACACACACACGCACATATACAGGCAACGCTGCTTTATATGCAGTTTTTTTTTGACTATTATTGATTTTCCCACGCACACACACACATACACATATGCACCAACTCACCCGCCTTGTTGCGCGTTCTAATTGTTGCGCCTTCGCCAGCGAGGACGAGGACTGCGTCGCAACAACGTCCTTGCACAAATACTGAAAACAAGTTGTACAACAACAACACAGCACAACACAGCTCAACAGAAGGCGTTAGCGCAGCTGAAACACTTTGAGAAGCAAAAACAAGCAATCTGTTGGTGTTGCTTTTAATATTTAAACTAATAGAAGCTAAATTTAATGAGATTTGCAAAAATTAAACACTATTTGAGACACATATTTCTGCTTGTATTGTATCGCTCCGAATTGGTTCGCTCAAACGAGTAACCAAAATTAAACGAACCAGTGCCAAATGGCTGTTTAGCTAGTTCATTTTGCTAACATGTTACTGTTATTTTGTCATTCAGTAACTGAGCAATAAACACAATTGGTAAAAACAACTGCAGTTTAACAAAGTATCATACTAAAAATTATGATTTTGTATCATATTTAATACGATATAAAGTTTTTACGTTGCTTCCAAAGCTTGAATTTGAATTTTACAGCTGTTAAGTGACAAGAGAAAAATACCAGATTAGAACAAATCAACATTTGAGCGTTGCGCAACACTGCGCTGGCGACTGCGAGCGAAAGAAGAGGCATAAGGCAGAAAGAATATATTTTTTTAGCTAGTTTATAAATTGGCAAATTTTTAGTTATATATACATAGTGCCTATTTTTTTAAGGCTTCAAACCCGCAACCCAGCCATGCAGGTAAGTGTGACAACAATAATGTTAACGCGCGTCAACAGACTGCAAAAGTCTACTAAAATGCAGCCGATAACGAAACGTAGGCAAAAGAGACACGCAATCAATTGTATGGTCAAATCACTGTGCGCATTTTGTTTATGTTTCTTGCGTTATTATCATTATTTGTTGTTGTTATTTGTAGTGGGTGGTGATGTTGGCGCTGCTTGCCAGCAGCAGCGTCGTCGTCATCGTCGATTGCTTCTATGTGCCCGGCGTGGCGCCCGTCGAGTTTGTGCGTGGCCAAAAAATCGATGTGAAGGCGGTGAAAATGACCAGCACTCGCACCCAGCTGCCCTACCAGTATTATTCGCTTCGCTTCTGCTATCCGAAGAACGGCACACTCATCTTCAAGTCGGAGAATCTGGGCGAGGTGCTGCGCGGCGATCGCATTGTCAATACACCCTATGAGGTCCAAATGGCCGAGGATATTAACTGCAAGCTGCTGTGCAACAAGAAGGATTTGCCCATGACCTGGAGCAAAGAGGATTCGGCCCTGGTTGCCGAGCGCATACAGCACGAATATTTTGTGCATTTGCTCGTTGACAATTTGCCGGTGGCCACGCGCATTGTCAACGTGAATAATCCCGCTGAGGTCACCTACGAGCACGGCTACCGCTTGGGTCAAATAGATGGCGATAATATTTACATCAACAATCACCTAAAGTTTATACTCTCCTATCACATGTACACCAAGGACAAGTATCGTGTCGTTGGTTTTGAGGTGCTGACGGGCTCGGTTAGCCACAAGGAGCTGAAATTTGAGGGCGATAGCTGCAATTTCCCAGACAGCCCACGGCCGCAGCTGGTGAATTCCGCTGGCGAGACGCAGCTTTATTTTACGTACTCGGTCATGTGGAAGGAGTCGAAGGTTAGCTGGGCCTCACGCTGGGACATTTACCTGGGCATGCGCGATGTGCAGATCCATTGGTTTAGCATTATCAATTCGCTGGTCGTCGTCTTCTTTTTGTCGGGCATACTCACCATGATTATGATACGCACATTGAGGCGCGACATTGCACGCTATAATACGGATGATAATATTGAGGACACGCTGGAGGAGACCGGCTGGAAGCTGGTGCACGGCGACGTCTTTCGACCGCCCAAAAACACGCGCCTCTTCTCCGCCATTATTGGCAGCGGCATTCAAATCTTTTTCATGGCCATGATTACCATATTCTTTGCCATGTTGGGCATGCTGTCGCCCTCCTCACGTGGCGCCCTCATGACCTCGGGCATTTTTATGTATGTATTTTGGGGCACCATTGCCGGCTACTATGCGGCGCGGCTCTACAAGACGATGAAGGGGCGCGAATGGAAGCGCGCCGCCTTTCTCACAGCCACACTCTATCCGGGCATTGTCTTTGGGTAAGTGGCAACTCCTCAATTAAATGTTAGATTTGACTCTATTTAGCCTCAATTTCTGCACAGCACGGGCTTCATTTTAAACTTTTTCATTTGGGACAAATCGTCGAGCGGCGCTGTGCCTTTTACCACAATGATATCGCTGCTGTTGCTCTGGTTCGGCATCTCTGTGCCGCTGGTCTACCTGGGCTTCTATCTGGGCTATCGCAAGCAGCCCTATCAGCATCCCGTGCGCACCAATATGATACCACGTCAGGTGCCCGCTCAGCACTGGTATATGAATGCTGCTTTAAGGTGGGTTTGCTGCTCCCATGCCAGTTGAATTGTTGCTAATCCTTACTCTTTTCTCTTACTCTCCGCAGCACCCTAATGGCAGGCATTTTGCCGTTTGGCGCTGTTTTTATAGAGCTCTTCTTTGTTTTTACGGCCATTTGGCAAAATCAATTTTATTATTTATTTGGTTTTCTGTTTTTGGTCTTTTGCATTCTGGTTGTCAGCTGCGGCCAAATCTCAATTGTTATGACATACTTTCAGCTGTGCGGCGAGGTAAAAGCGTAATACCTTATTTTCTTAAATATTGATGTTGATTAACGTTTGATCCTTCCAGGATTATCGCTGGTGGTGGCGCAGCTTTATCGTCTCCGGCGGCTCGGCTGTGTATGTGCTATTTTATAGCATATTTTACTTCTTTACCAAGCTAGAGATAACAGAATTTATACCCACGCTGCTCTATTTGGGCTATACAGGTGGGTAGTATTTACACGGAAACTAAATAGTAGTATATACTTATATTTATTTGATTAGGTCTCATGGTGCTAACATTCTGGCTGTTGACCGGCTCCATTGGGTTCTTTGCTGCCTATGTTTTCATACTGAAAATCTATGGTGCCGTCAAAATTGATTAAGATCTACGAGACAACGCTGGCACACAACGCTGTAAACCAAACTATCCCTGCAATATCATTTGATCGTAATACTTATTGCCTATATAATATAAATATTTATATATTTGTAATGAGAGCCTAGCAGTGTACAAGCAAACAGTACCAAAACAGGCCATGTGTAACATTTTGTTTAAGCTATTGCTCTCAACTCTTTAACTAAGTGTGCTATAAGTTTCCTTTATGCCTGCTGCCGCGCTTTAATTACCGAGAAGAAAAAAACACCGACAACCTATTGAGAAACTTAATTACGCGTATATATATGTATGTCGTCTCTGCAGGTCGCTCAACTGGCGAGTTTATTGCGTTAGGATACAGTCTAGAAACGTCTAATTTATATATGTATTGTAAAAACAAAAACCTAACCTAAGCTAAGAACATAAACAAGAAATCTAATAAATGTAAGCTAAGTATAGATGGCGACCAAGTGATTAAATTAACATGATTTAACTAAGAATTGTAAACTAAATGGTGGCTAAAAGTATTCAAGTTGACGCACTTTTAATATTAGTTGAACAGCTTGATATTGACTAGGGAATAGGACGATCTTTTTAATTATGCTAACGTGCTGTTAAAATTATTGTAACAGCACGCTTATTATACTTGGAAGCGCAGCTTTATAACATGCTATTTATTTTAACATCGAAATGTTATCAGCAGCACAATGAATGTCGCTTAACATTTCGTAGTCTGTAGACATAATATACAGCTGATTTTGCAGGTGCGCAGATCTTGGAATGCTTCCAGGAGTTGTATTATATCACATATTTAACACCTGCACCAAGTATACTTTTACAGTTGCGTTGTATAGCTTGAACCTACATTATAACAATTTATTTAAAAATCCATGGCAAACTCTCACAAATTATTGAAATTAATTATGTTGGTTTCCCTGGCACTTGTCAGCTTCCAACTCGTAACAAGTGTCAACGTTTTTACTGATCACTATGAAGTAAGTCCAGCTTAAATAGATCCTTAGTTCAATCCAAAAGTAGTAACTAAATTTTAGGCACGCGGACCCTCGGACAAGCAACGCATCTTGGGTAACATCAGCCACTCGATGTATTCGTTTATGGACGTATTTTTCCCCTTTTGGATGCCCGACGATGATAAAATATAATAATTTAGTGCTCTATATATATTGTATATTTAGTTTATTTAGTCGACTATAACTATGGAAACTGACATAGCACAAAGTGTTTATTTATTTTTTGTTTTAATTTACACATAGATGTTTTTTTTTAAACTAAGTTGTAAAATATCTATAGATCGATTCGTATACACATAGCCACATTAACTGCAGCGTAGAGATAGTACCTATGCGAGCCTAACGCTCATTTAGTTTAGTTAATGCACACTTTAATATGTATTTTAAGTATTTTGTTTATCTCTTTTTGTTAAATTAGCTTGGACACGACACGAACCCATTCAATGTGAGCGATTACTTTAACATAATTTGGGCATATAGCATATAGCACTAGGTTTACAAACCGTTTCAACTTAATTTTGTTTCTCATTTCCTCATTTTACTTAAAAATTTATACTAAACACTAAATCCAAAACGATCAGCTGACATAGGTGTTCCTAATGTGATTGCTCCTGCCCTCCAACACTCAAGGATCTCGGTTAAAAGTTTGCGAATCGGTTTACCTCAGCGGGTTCCGATTCTTTAAACGCTAGCGATTCCGCTTGGTTTTACGACTCACATTACCCTCGATGATGATCTAAAGTATAAAAAAGAAGCAAAAATCATCCATTTAATCAATATTTTACATAATTAACATCACGAACAAATGACTTGGCTCGGTTGTGATCAATTTTATTGGGTGGTAGACCCAAATTATAGGGGCACTTGAATTGCTGTGGGTTGTTTTTAGCTTTTAGATTTTAATACGAATGGATATAGCAGGCCACTATATATACCTGTAGTATCTGGCTGGCCTCGAAGCAGGTGCCAGGTAGCAATATGACCGGTGAGCTGACATTGCCAGCCTCTACGCACAGCATGTTGGGGAACTCGTCGTCGCCAAAGTCGCTCATCTCGCGCGAGCGATCAATCCAGGGATTCCAAATGACTAGAAATTAGCATAGAATTGTGAATATGTTTGTGCGAGTCTATAATTAACATATGTTAAATGGAGCGCTGTTAACTGTTAAATAATTTTTATAAATTATGTTAACCATAATATGTTGAGACTAACAGCAACATTTTAACTTTAGACGTACCCGTATCTGGAAAATTGTATTTGTGCAGCCTCATCTTACGGCCGGATACCACATTGGTGATCACATGCTCCTGCGGCGTGTGCTGGTAGATGCGATCTGTCCACTCATTGACGGTGACCACCTCGCGACCCTCCTAAAGGTAAGTGCGAAGTTAGGGTCTTACATAGAAATGAACATAGCTATGGCATGGAGCATACCTGATACAAAGCGCCCTCGCGAGTCTTGTCTATGAAATGACAGCCCTGCAGGCCGGTTATCTGGCAGCGTCGCACGTCCGGCACCTTGAGATAAGTGTGGAGCAGCATGTTGAATGTGAAGCTCAGATCTTTGCTGGGATTATAGACGCCAATGTGAAAGTGTAGCTCCTTTTCGCGTAATATCAGGCGGTAGGTGATGCGAAATCTGTAAAGTACATTCAATTAAGTTCAGCTAGATTGTTGGCCATGCGGAATACCCACTGATAATTCCATATGGAGCGCGTAAAGTCATTGTCCATCAGCGAGAATATGGCCTCCACATCGCCATTGTGCAGACGCTCCGGTGCCCGATCCAAGTGCCAACGTGTGATTCTCGCAAAGCCATGCTGTGGACCAAAGGACCAGGGGCCGAATTGAGCTGTTTGCAAAGAGATGTATGCTTAGAATACAGGGTATACAGGGCCGACTATCTGCACTTACGAAACACAAAGGGTATGCCACCACGTATCGCTTTTTTGCCATCAAACGAGGCCAGCTTGCTGAAAGTCACAGTATAAAATTGTGGTTTAAATATGTTTAATATTTATTATCAAACAACTCCAATTAAAAGCTAAAACTTAAAAATGATGAGTAAAAATGGAAGGGGCTTTTGCTTAGATTTGTGAACAAAAAGTTTAAACTATAACGTAACGTTGTTTAAATTTAGACCTAAACAGCATAAAGTTTATGAGTTAAGAATTTTAATATTTTATTAAACTTTTAAGCTTGTGTCAAAAAACTACAAATGATGAGATTAAATTTCAATTTAAAACAACTTCGACTTAAATTATAAACAACATTGCTTGCTATAGTGACAAATATAAGGATAAGGTTGCGATTAATTTGGGATTCCTTATTTTGGATATATCATGCGCTCAAAGCTTTTGGGCTGACAAAATACTTTTCAAGACTTGGGGGCCCCAGCATAAAAACGCAAGCAGACATTGAGAAATTTCTGAATCTTCTGCTCGATGTGCGGCACAAAAAAGTGTCTGGCAATCTGAGTTTGGCTGGGCCACTTTTTGCTGGATGATTCAGTCAGTTCGTCTTTTAGTTTTTTGCGTGCGCTAATTTGCCGACGCATCCATCAACTGTCCCCTCCTCCCCCCTCTCGTTCGCTCTCTTTGTGAGCCTGGGCAATTGTGTCATTAATATTGTCAGGTTGTAGTTGTGCAACGGATCAGTTTTGCTCAGCGCTTTGTGGAATCCATCCAAGTGGCATTTATTGTGGCAGCTCTTTAAGCATTAGTTTTATGCTGCATGCTCTGATTTTCTGTTTTAGTTTCCGTTTCTGTTGCTGTTGCTGATTCTGATTCGGCCCCCGTTCGGACACAGTTGTTGCCACACGTACAGGCTCCTTTGGTTCGCACGAAAAAAGTGTCCCTAGTTTTTTTGCCACAAAATAAAACTTCGACTCGAACTCGCAGCGCGGTTTTTGTCCGGCATTTTCAGAGTTCTTCGTCGTTGTTGCTGGGTTTCCAAATGCCATAGGAACAAAAAAAAATAAATAAAAAAATAAAAAAAAAACAGGCGACGCAATGTGTAACGAACATTCGGACAAACAGACGAAAAACTCTAAGCAAAGCAAAGAAAATTGTTGTAACAAAAAACTAGAAAGCAATGCTACCAAACTACGCGATACCCTGTAAACATGATTGGAATGTAGCATACAATATATTTGCTGAGTTTAAATTAGTTTTAGGATTATGCTAAGAGTGATATATTGAATGCCAATTTATTAATTTTTGTATTTATTTTTAAATAATGTGTTTTGTTATTTATAACATATATTTTTAAGCTGTGATTTACGTCGTCTTAAACATTTAAAAGAAACCGGCAGATAAAAGCATTTAAAAGCACTTCGAACGATGAAAAATCAAAGCTGAACAGCTAAATTTCTAAAATTTTAGTTTAGCTGCCAGTGGCTACACTAACACTAACAAAGCTGATTGCACGTAACGTGATTGAATTCTAATTTTTCTTTGATAAAACAAATTCCATTAGACAAATTAAATATAACAAAAAAACTAAATACAACAACATGTTGTATCCGTTTACAGGGTATTACAAAAAGCAGCAGCAGCTGCTGTTGGCAATACCAATACAAAATTAACAAAAATTTGCGCCACTGTGCGAACAGTGCACAGTGTACATGGCACATCATGTAGTCGTTGTCGGGATTTATCGATCTAGATGCCGCGCCAAAAACTCCATTCATAAAAACCAGCACATTGTTTTCGTTTTTGTTGTTGTTGTTGTTGGTTAGAGCAGGATAGCGTAGGCAGCAAAAAGAGTAAAATAAAATGAAAAAAAAAACACACACACAGCGGCCCTCAAAGCTGCCCAGTCAACTGGCCTGCTTTGTGCATGTGCAGCAAGCTCTCTCCAAGCTCTTGCACTCACTCGCTCTCTCTCTCTTTCGCTGGCCTCTCTTTGGCTGAGTGCGCGTTAATTTTTTTGTTGTGTGCTTCTCTTTATGGTATTGGTGCGGTTCGCTGGTTCGACGCTGTTTGGGGCCCCGACGTGTTTTTGTTGCTGCGTCATACAAAAACATTTTGCCGCCAAACAGAATGGCTAAGGCTGCCTAACCCACGGCCCGCGGCACCGCCCGCCCGCCCCCGACACCTGTGCCAGCCTGTTCTTACTGCAGGGCATCCTTTGTGGCCAGCGAACGTCCAAATGTGCGTGTGTGTTGGTGTGTGTGTGTGTGTGTGCTCGTCGGTTGAAAACTTTTGCCAAACACTTTTTTGGTTGCTCGCCGTTAGTTACCGTCGTGGACTTGCGTAAGTTGCTTTAACTTCAAGCCGTGCGCTTTGAGCTTAAAGCGCGCGCGCCCCTCACCAATGCGGCGTATGCGTAATATTTAAAACTTACCTGACAAACAACTGTTCCTGATTGTTCACACGCCAGGACACAACTGTGGCACCTGCATAAACAAAAACAAAAAATGAAACAAATGTTGCCACCATCTCACAAAATCAATAATTTAAGATCAATTGAGTGTTGTTGAGCTGAACTTTCACACAATAACGAAATTTGTATAGAAATGTATATTACATCACAGCTCGTTGTTGCTGATAGTTTACTTAGATGGTAGGTGCAAAGGGACGCTCACAATTGCCAATATTATAAGCTCGACAAGGGTATAATAATTTGCATTATTCGCAGACTTCTGCGATTTTATAAATGCAAAGAAAAAACCCACTTCTTTTTGACGCCATCTAACGTACGACTTCTACGATAGTAAAATAATATTCATATGTTAATTACCATGACTTAAAATACCGTTAAGGCGCCATCATAAATAATGTGGCTTACTTTTAAGAGATATTCTGAGGGAATTGCAAAACTTTTAGTAAGTCGTCGATACTTACAATAAAAACTTTTCCGTGGCGACAAAACTTACACAAAAAATATTTGTTTTAAATTTTAGTAGGTTTAGAAAATCCTTTGCCGCATAGACACATTTACGATGGTACCGAAATGTTGTCCGTTGGTGCTGGAACTGGTACTTAGTGCAAAAATGAGTGCTCTTTAAAAGTCACGTGAAAAGTAAAGTGTTAACGCTTAGTTCGCGCCTAATTCAAATGTCGATACTTCAGTATTTGGCTTTTACGTAAAACAATCCTAAGGGGAATCCCTTAAAATTTACATTCACGTATTTTAAAAACGTAACAGCTGCACTTCAACATTTATAACAATCTCTACTTTTATATTCTATATATTAAAAGCACTACGAGTGCACAAAAAATAATAACTCATATGCAAATTAATGGCAGAATTTGAATGTTGCCATCAATGACGCACACACACACACGCACACTCGTCTAACCCACATACACACGTTCCACAGTCTTTGCCTGTAAGTAAACCGGCCAACTGTGGGGAGACTGAGCTAGACTCAGCGAGACTTCCAGCTTCAGCTCCAGCTTCAGCTCCGGCTCCGGCTTCAGCAATAGCCATTGACTATTGGGTGGGTGCACCATATTTGCGTGTGGGTGTGTGTGTGTGTGTGTCTATGTCTGTGTGTGTGTGTATGACGGGGCCTGTTTGTGGCCCCAAACACGCTGACGTCTAAGCAGAGTTTATAATTTAGAGTTTCTTCACACAAGCATACTGCAAATTTTAGTTACAAATAAAGCAAAATGGGGAAAAGAGGAAATCAAAAGCTATAGCTGAAAATTTAAAGTTTTGGCTTGGGCAAAGCGCACTCTAAAAACAAAACTTGTCCGACTCGGATCGTATTTGCTTTTGGCGTCTCTTTGTGGTGTGTGGCAAATGTGTCTCCGGCTGTGGCTCAAAACAGCGTCAAAAACGCAACGTGGGCAGAGCGAACGAGTCGTAATTGTTGAAAGTGCGCTCTGTACATTGAAATAAATACACATAGATGTGTGTACATATGATATATGTACATATATATATAGGCATGTGTATTTTGTATTTATATGTACTAGATATATATATAACGCCTAATCGAAATGTGTCGCAAGTAGGAGCCGCACCGACATGACGATCTTTCAGCAGAGGCGCTTTCGGCCAGTTGCAGCACCTCTCCCCCAAGAGAGCACAGAGAGCCAGATCATTGGGCAAATGCTGATAAGATACTACGACAGCCCCTTGAGCGGGCTACGTCGGCCGATTTGAAATGCGAGCAAAACAAAGCAATGTTAACACACTATTTACAAGGTTAACTAGGTTAACTTTATAGCTGTACACCGAGAGAATCGTGTTAGCTAAGCACACTTTCCACTTGAAACAAGTTCCTTCAAAATGTGAGTAGAATATACACTCATGGTCAAAATCATAAATACATTATCATAACTTTCCTTCATCTTTCTTCAAATTTATTTACTTTCATTGGAAACAGCCTGATAACTAAATAAATTAAAACTTATTTACTTACGACTAAAATGTAAAAAATATAGGTGTAGCCATTTTTGTCTGTCTGGCTGTCTGTTTCTATGCAATCTTAAATCTAGCATTGTAAATGCCGTCGCTTTGTTGCAGAATTTTGTTTGTTTTGAAGATATCGTAAAAAACTACAATTATGAGCCTGTGCTTCTTACACATCGGCAAAATCTTATCAAAATCGGAGCTATGTAGCATAAATCTCCCATCCGAGCAATTAGTCAAACAATTAGTTTGTATAAGGCCTTTTTTGTTTTCCAATTTATCCTAAGCACACTCAATTATTTATGCATCAAAATTATCCTTACATATGGAAAAAATATAACCAACATTTTATAATGTAGCCTTTAAGTTTCAGGAGGTCCTGCGTTTTTTACCTAATTTTTTTTTGTAATAAAACTACATAATAAAGCTCTAAAATTCCCTGAATATTGAAGCTAATTCACTGCCAAAAATAATTGATAGCGATCAAAAATAGTTTTTTTTAAACTGAATTCAAGTGCAATCGAACTTAGCTTTAGATCCAGCTCTTTTTTCTCACCGTGTAGTACCTTATGATAACCTCTAGAGGTTGCATAAATTGTCGAGCGTCAGCGCGATCGCAGCTCGAGTCTATAAAACGAAAGTCCATAAAACGCTTAACAAAAACAAATACAAAAACAACAAAACAATAAAAACAAAAAAACATTGCTAATCATGCGCTAAAAATAACGCCAACAACTTTTTGCAAAAGCTTCAAACACCAAGCTGAAGATATATACTGCGAATTGTTGTTGTCCCTCTTTTATTGTGTTTTGGTTAATTATGATTAATTATTATTTTTGGGAGCCACACACACAAGTTCACTTACCATGCAAGTTGATTGTGCATGTCGTATTATTGCCGCGATCCAATACAACAACACTGGTCGCTGCCACGGCAGCCGCTGTCGTGGCCATTTTGTTTCGCGCAACGGTTTTTTAAGCTCGCTGGTTTCGTTTCCTTTTCGGTTCTTGGCAGCAGTGGCGCCCTCTATGCTCGCAACGATCACTTATTATGGAGTTTAAGGATGCTGCCTCACTCTTTGTTTTTTTTGTGCTATGTAATTAAATATATGTGTGTGTATATGGGTATCTATATATATTTGTTTTCTAAACTGTTGCGCCTTAACGCAAAACGCTAGGCAAGTTTGAGTTTTAAAATGTTTAATAATTTACATAATATTCTATATAATTGCGAAACAATTTATTCTGCAAAGTAGCCCAGAGCCGGAGCTGCACACACAGACACACACTCGCACAATACACGCAAAAGGCGGCCTCACTAACGCGCGCATTCACACACACATACGGAGCGCAGCTTGAGTTTTTGTCAATGAATAAATACGTAAGGAAAAAACTCGTGCAAAAAACGTTGAGTCTCAAACTAGCGTAGACCACGCTTATGGTGCTGCGTACACAAACGACCGATTGAAACTGAAAGCTTATTTCACACAGCTGATGCGGACTGGCGCAAAGTTAAAACATTGAAGCCGCAAAAGCTTGATGCTAACAGCTGATACATGAAGCTCATTGATACCGACGTTACAACATCGAAAGCGGCAGAACATCGTTGCAGAAAACATCGATAAATCGTTGCATCGTTGGTTTTTAACATCACTAGAAGAAGCTTTCTTCTTCTTGAATTCGTGAAATTTCTGGACAAATAAGATTAAAAGAGATTTAGAAATTCGAAGGCGTAGAAGACAATCAATCCATCTGACTCAAAGAATATGCCGAAATTCTATAAACTTGACATTAACCGCACCGAGTGGGAAATACCCGAAACGTACCAGAACCTACAGCCAGTTGGACAGGGTGCCTATGGCCAGGTGTGCAAGGCCCTGGTGCGAGGCACCACCACAAAGGTGGCGATAAAGAAATTGGCCCGCCCCTTTCAGTCGGCGGTGCACGCGAAGCGAACGTACCGCGAGCTTTGTCTGCTCAAGCACATGGATCACGAGAATGTGATTGGCCTGCTGGACGTATTCCATCCGGGCCAGCCCGCCGACTCTCTGGAGCAATTCCAGCAGGTGTACATGGTGACGCACCTGATGGACGCCGATCTGAACAACATTATACGCACGCAGAAGCTGTCCGACGAGCATGTGCAGTTCCTGGTCTACCAAATACTTCGCGGCCTCAAGTACATACACAGCGCTGGGGTTATACATCGCGACCTAAAGCCTTCCAATTTGGCTGTGAACGAGGATTGCGAGCTGCGCATCTTGGACTTTGGATTGGCGAGACCCGCCGAGAGCGAGATGACCGGTTATGTGGCAACGCGTTGGTATCGCGCACCGGAAATCATGCTCAACTGGATGCACTACAATCAGACGGTGGACATTTGGTCCGTTGGCTGCATTATGGCCGAGCTGCTGACGGGTCGCACGCTCTTCCCGGGCACCGATCACATACACCAGCTAAACCTAATCATGGAGGTTCTGGGCACACCCAACGATGAGTTCATGAACAAGATATCGTCGGAGAGCGCCCGCACCTACATACGTTCGCTGCCGGTGATGTCGCGTCGCAATTTTAGCGATGTGTTCCGCGGCGCCAATCGGCTGGCCATCGATTTGCTGGAGAAAATGCTCGAGCTGGATGCCGAGAAACGTATTACGGCCGAGCAGGCGCTGGCCCATCCCTATATGGAAAAGTGGCATGATCCCAGCGATGAGGCCACCTCGACAATGTACGATCAAAGTTTCGAGGAGAAGGAACAGCCCGTGGAGAAATGGAAAGAATCGGTATTCACTGAAGTGCGCGCCTTTAAGCCGCCACAGGCATTCGCTGAACTCTTAGCTCAGGCTCAATAGCAAACGTGAAATTCGAAATGACGGAGGCAACGACGTTAAGTCAATGAATGATGCTACAAATTTAGTTGTTAGATGAAGAAAGTCTAATTCGTATTCGTAATTCGTAATTCTGTTTCTAAAACGAAAGTCACAGCCTTAATGTCCAGTTCAACTTTTTTTGGTGTTGGTGCTTAACTAACTATTTACTTTTGTGTATTGTATAAATTGTAAATGTATGTATGTATATAGTATGTACAAGTCTGCAAAGTGTAGCGGCCTTGTTGTGGTCGAGAGCTATATAGCCATAGAAGAGCACAAGCTCTGCATAAATAAAAAGTGCTATTGTATTTACAAAAGTTGTGTCCAAGCCAACAAAATATCGAAGTTGCTTCACTTGCATTTACATAAGCAGATCCTCTAAATAACGTTCGAATTCCTGTTCGCGTGACGGCTGCTCCTTGCTCAAATTCAGCTGCTTGCTCCAAATGTGCTCCTCCTCGCCCTGTTCGTCCGCTGCAGTTTCACTGCAATTGCCCACATCGGTGGCTTGTTCCGGCTCAGCCTGATCTTCTACTGGCCCTCCACACTCCTCTTGGTTGCGTCTGTGCTTGTGTTTTCTCTCCGTCTTACGTTGTTCCTCCCTCTCTCGGCGGCGCTGACGTTTGTGCTCCTTTTTCTTCGTTCGGTAATTTAACTGATCCGTATGTTTGGGACACAGACGCAACTGCAAGAAAAAAGTTAATCGAATCACAGTCAAGATTGCGACAAATTCTATTTGACAACGCTCACCTTGACAAGTGCATTTTGCGGGGCACCTTGTTCGATGTATTTGAAGTTAACTTCCCAGCTGCGCAGAGCTTCGCGTTCGCCACAGTGCCGACTGCCGCACTGGAACTGGCCCAGGCCGGTGACCACCTCCTGTTCGGTGCGCCAGCGAAGAGCGATCTTGTTCTCCTTGTACCGTGTGAGATCTGCGATGCAGTACTCTTTGAAGAGCTTGCGGTAATAGCGCAGCGCCAAACGCTGCTCCCAACTCAGCGCGCCAATGTCCGCATCTTCCTCGTCCCACAGGAAACGATGGTTTTCACGGATGACATCAATGTCTCGTTTGTGTCTGTGGGATTCAGCTTCAGAGGCCGTGGGCAGCACGTACTGATTGAGAATATAGTTGTGACGCTCCTTGGCCGTGAGGTTAGCCAAATTGATGGGGAAAATTGTTTTGCTGTTCATAGTTGTTTTCTATTGTGATGTGCACCCGAGCATGGCTCACAATAATAAATACGACGGGGGACTTGACTGGTTGAACTCAAAATGCAAAATACCAACAATGATTAGTGTTGACAAACAGACTAAAATACTAAAAGAAATGAAAAAATACTGCGATATGTCTCAATATATAAATCGACCACGATTAAGGGATCTTAGGATTGGGCAGTTTATATTGCTTGTTTTTTATTTATATTTGCCAGTAACAACGCAAACTTTTAGCCTTTTTTCACTATCAAGCGTTCGGTGATAGCGTCTACAATTTGTCAAAAAATCCCAATTGGTGTTTCCATGTGAGTTCAGCGCCAGCTTAGTTACGTGTCGGTTTGTCTCCCGAGGAGCAGCGTCGACCGGCCAGTATTCTATTTGGGTTGGGTCTACCCGTTCCCGCCGTCACGAACATTTACACATCAAAACACAAATCTGCACATCTCTAAAGATGCAATCGGACAATAATCGGTGGCTTTGCAATTTTCGCCATAGCGTTCCCGCCCACCCTCAAACTTCTGACTAGCGATGAACGATATTTACTCTACTTGTCACATGTAACGAGTATTTAAAAGTACTTAGTAACTGTTGTTACCCTTTCTTAAAGTAACAGAAGGTACAGCAGAGAAGGTACAAGCCAACAAATTTTTTTGCCCACAATGTTATATATTTTTTTATTTCATGCTTGCTGTCTTTACTGACTTGCTTGCTATAAACGAGAAGAGTTATCGATGATTTGATTAAAAAGCCCAAGTTCCGGTCTCTAGCTTTTGTAGTCTCCGAAATCGACGCGTTGATGATGCTAATCTAGAATATATGTATGTACGTATATACTTTATGAGATGCCTCCTTCTGCCTGTTAACCCAAAGAAATATGCATTGCAGATATTAGCTCTATTTTGAACCGCACTATATCGGGTGCATTTAGAATTCACATTACATTCTCCTGCGTTTGCGTATTTATTTAATTGGATTAATTTCAAGTTTTTGATCTCTTTTAAGAAGTGTTTTGGTGGTCCTGAAAAGGACCGATTGGTTTGATTATTGTATACTGTACTGTACTTGTGTACACCTTCTA
>JAWNMW010000412.1:0-18422 GCA_035043565.1 Drosophila robusta
GACGCATTTTCTGGTTTCGCTTTGCGTTTTACTGAATCGTTCCTTTTTGTCATTGTCTTTCCGGCGATTAGCGAACATTGCGTTTTGTTCTTCACGATCTCCTTTCGTTTTGCGCGCTTCCGATTCTTCTAGAATTTTCACACGAAGCACATCGAGGTGGGGCAAGTCATCGCGTGCTTCCATCGCACTTCGAATATATCGTATGATTGTGGTAGACTATATAGCAACAAAATCGCTAATAAGTCATTTCCAATTACGACACCTTTCTTTCAATTTTTTCACTGCATCGCAAAAATCGCTCACTTGCTGGCGCGTCAGCGCCTTCATTCATACGCGACAATGCCACTTTCCTTGACAGGCTTGAACAACAACATTATCTCCAACTCCGACGGACTTATTGACAATAATATGCCTTTCTCATCGTAAGTTTTTCATACAGCTTGATTTGCCTCATCTCCTGGGCAAACTTTCGTTCCGTCGACATACTGCCATAGTTCGTTTTTCACTAATACGACCCGCATGTGCAATTTGCACGTATCAGAGTTCTCTGCACACAGCAGCTCTATTTTAATAAACGTGCATGCCATTTTTCACGACTGCACATTTTATTCCACGCTTTTCTATTCTTTTGTTCCAGGGCCCATAACCTGTTGTAATTTCAGCAACTGAGTGCGCGAGGTTTTACCAGCGTTTATGAAATAGAACACCGATATTGGTTAATATTAATACGGAAATTATAAGAACAGTTTATTTCATCATCTGACGCTGTTCTTCACTCGACGGCTTACCAATAGAGAAGAGAAGTCCAATAAGAACGAAGGCTTAAAGCAAAACTTAAGATAATGGCAAATGCGAGTTGCCAGATTGCTACTTTGCAACTCATGAACAATGTCAGGGCTGCATTTCATTCGTTGTCACTGCTTGTAGCCGTGATATTTGGTCCGTCGACATGTGCCACCTTTCTAACATCATAAAGGCCGTTTCGTTTGATTTTGGTGACTTCATATGGGCCTAGATATTCGCTGGCCAACTTATGTCCTACAACGAACTGCGTTCTCTTGATCACAACCAGATCTTCCACACTGTAGCCGTGCTCCGCTCTTTATTTCTTGTCATAATTGCGCTTGTAGACTTGTTGTGCCTGCGGGATGTTGTGTTATACTTGGTTACGCAGTCTCTGGCGCTCGTCAATGAATTGCGTAACCAACTCCTCGTTGAGTATTTCCAACAGTCGACTCTCAAGCTGGCTGTGCATCTTAGTACCAAACATGACCTCGAATGGTGACGACTTCAATGTTGCATGCATGTGTGAATTACTCGCCTTCTGGACCTGTGGTACATATTTGTACCACTTTGTCGGCTCATGAATCAACAGCTTCGCTATAATACTCAAAATTGAACGGTTTACACACTCAATCTGACCGTTGCCTTTGGCCACACCTGTTGTTGTCCAAATATGTTCGGCTTCATCCTCGGTCACTAATTATGCGCTTGGGAAAACCAAACACATACGACCAGTCGCTTAGCCTGTTGCTGACTTCTTCGTAGCCAGTTGATTTGGTCGGGAACAACCATACAAATTTGGAAAATACATCCACAACCGCAAAATATATTTATATTGTTTGGCTGTTCCATCCATAGGGCCCGAATGATCAACATGCAGCGTATGTAGCGGCACATCTCCTTTGTCTATGCAGTGCCGATAGCCCTCTTGTTTGCCCAACTTCTTACTGAAAAAGATACAAATGATACAATGAGCAATCAACTTTGATACTTTGCCTTCAAGCTGCGGGATCCAGTATTGTTGTTGAATTGAGTGCATCGTCTTAGCTGTTGAAAAATATCCAACTTCATGAGATCTTTGAAGAACCTGCCGTTCCATGAACTTTGGAACAACGAGCAACTCGTTGTCATTCACGACGTTGAACAGTAGACCACCTTGAAGCTTGTTGTCTTGGAATGGGTGCTGCTTCAGAATCTCTACTATGGATTTTATTAAATCGTCATCCTGTTGTGCCTTTTTTATGCGCGCTGTTAGCTCTGTTGTCACGACCATACAAGTCTGTGGAAAACGGCTGAGACAGTCCACGTGTTTCATTCTATCCCCTGATCGATGTACTTTATTGAATGTGAAGCCCTCCATATACAAGATCCACTGGGAGACTTCTCTCGGTATGTCTGCTTTTATCGTTGTCTGCTTGAATGCCACACAATCAGTGACAAGATCGAATTGGATCCCCAACAGATAATGGCGAAATTTCTCAAGCGCAAGGTATGCTGCTTTGACTTCCAAGTAGTAACTGTGACGCTTGGACTCAGCCTCTGTTGTTTTTCTGCTCCAATAGTAAACCGGATGCAAACAGACCTCAGACTGCTGCAGCAACACAGCTTCGAAACCTTCCTTGGATGTATTCGTGTGGGGCTCAAACTTTGTCGCGCGTGTTGCTCTGCTTTGCCAATGTTAAACACCACTTCTTTCCTGAGTAAATTCTTGAGCGGCCGTGCAACTTGTGCTTACCCAGGAATGCATTTTCTGAAGAAGCCTGTGAGTCCCAGAAAAGCTTGAACTGCTTTAACGTCCTTGGGCCTAGCAAAATGGCTTACTGATGCTGTCTTCTCTTTGCCTGGCCAGATTCGACCGGCTTCAATGACATGGCCAAGAAAGCTTATGCGTGGTTGCATGAAGCTACATTTCTTCCAATTCATCTTTAGACCAAATTGTGCCGCTGTGTCCAGAACTAGCTTCGTTTTCTGCATGCATTTATCGAGTGACGCACCGTAAGCAACTATGTCGTCCATATATAGCTGCATAATATCAGAATTGATTAGTTCTTGAAAAATATGGTTCACGTACCGAATGAATGCAGCTGGCAAGATTTTAAAGTGGAAAGGCGCCTTATTAAACTCGAAAAGCCCTTCTTTTGTGACAAAGGCTGTATACGGCTTGCACTGTTCTTCTATGGGCACATGAAAGAACCCATTTTCAAGGTCCATAATGATAAACCACTTGGACTGCTGCAGCTTCTCCAAGATCTCTTCCATTATCGGCTGTTCGTCTGTCGCTAGACGGCTCGGTGAATAATGAAATGGTTTGATCACTCCATCGGGGACAATCTTCAGGTGGGTTGGGCACTGCCTTGCAGTTTCTGTGGGCGGCTGGTAACTGCTCTTTATCATCTGCTCAATGTTTTTGCGATACTGTGGCGGAACTATAAAAGATGAGTGTTCAGTGACATTATAAACAAGATTATGATTATCTATCGGCATCGGATCTGCTTCTAGGTTCAAAAACGTGTATTCTTGCTTATCGGCCACCAAACGAAATTTTCTGATGAAACCATGCCCCAGCAGGGCATCGTAGTCGATCTGATTATTGGGGACGACTAAAAACTTCTGTTCCGTCTACAACTTGTCCGCTGTAACTTCTGCATTAAAGCATCCAATAGGCTTTGTTATCATATGGCCAAGACCCCGCAACGTAGATGTGCTTTGAAGAAGTTCAACGATTTTTAAGTTCTTCAGAACACATTCTCTGATAATAGTCACATCTGGCCCTGTATCTATTAGATACAGTGAACTTCAACGTCGTTTATTTGAATTTTTTTCAATCGACTGCGATCTGCCGAAAAGTGAACTTTATCGACATTAATCACATTATCAGGACAGTTGTGGGAAATGTGGCCACTTTGATTACACTTGAAACATTTCACTACTGCTGTACAATCTTTAGGTAAAGTAATATTCTTTTTTACAGCTTTGCTGATTGACACTTACATAATTGCTTTTCGAAAGTGTTCAAATGTTCATAGATATCAAACTCTTCTCTCAAAGCTTTGAAGGATTTACAGCGATACATTGCGCACTTGTATTCCATTCCTATGTCCAGACCGTTAACTACATAGCTTATGACAGCTGCGCCTTCTACATAACCGACAGTTTTTTTTTTCATATGAAAATAATATTCGTGCAGCGTCTCATTGTTCTTCTTCTGTCTATCTTGCAGCTGTTGATGAATGTCCGCACTATTATAACTTCATATAAATTCTTTGAGTAATGCTCGCTTAAGTTCGTCGTAATTACACACCATTTCAGCTTCCAGAAACAGCTTAGCTGCACCGGCCATCTTTCCCCTAGCGTGCACATAATTTTCGAACCACTTCTGCGATCGCATTTTTTCTTGAATCCAACATAACTCCTGTTTCTCTCGGTCTTGTATTTTGCACTTTTGTATTCTGCTTCTTTAACGGCGTTTTCTTCATATTGCACGTCTTTTCTGTATATACCACCGCTACTTTTAACAACTTTATAACTTTTAAGCAGCATATAAATACTTTGTCAACTTTTCCGAAATTCTGCCGTTGCATCAGCCAGCTGTTCCGATCACGCACTTTTTAACTCTCTGTATTTCACCGACGAACTTTCGACTGCCAGACGCTCTTCTACTCTGCATTTGACACGGACGAGCCCCCAAATGTAAGATATTTATTATAGTAATGTTTATTTAATTATTGTGGTTCATAGTACAAAGTAAAGAGTATCAAATCTATAGTTTATTTAAAACGATCTGAAGACTTCTGATATTTTAACTTCACGCTGATGCTGACCTCTTCTCTTGACAACTCACGACGACCGACTCCCCTACTCCATGCTGCTACTTAGATAGATAGATTATGTTTAAGTAAATGTTAATTAACAGGATAGCGTTATCTCCTCGATACTTCTGCCTTTTACATACATAAAAATATAATAATTAAATAACCTAAATTATGGATACAATTTATAATTAAAAATACAATTTTGTTCTCATATAGTAGTAGTATAGTAGCTAAAGATTGCTTTGCATTATCAGATACGAGTACCGGCACACGTTTAAAATGTACATGTGCACAATTACGACGAAAAAAAAGATGCGAACGTCTTCATCCCAGCACAGAAGCAACGCAAAATATCAAAACAAAAAACGCTACAAGTGCAGCCGAAATTGCTGTGGTTGTTGTAACCCTTTTCCTCCCGAAATTGCCAACGTCCTCATCCCAGCACAGAAGCAGCGAAGAATATCAAAAAAGAAAGCTTTGTTGCTGCTTCTATGGTAAATTTGCTGCATTTGAATTTGCTCTTGCAGACGGACCTCATCTTATGCTCACCATAAAACAAACTGTAATAACCGATTGGACTCTGAATTTCGCTTTTCTACTTTAGTTCTCTCTGGCTAATGGCTAACCCTATTTTTTAAGACCAATCTCCCAACTCTTGCCTCTGTTTGGATCCAACTGCCGTTTTCCTCGTCGCGATAAAAGTGCATCTGCGTGTTTCTGGCGATTCCGTTATTGCCCGGACACTTGCGGTTTGTTTGCTCGCGCGCGGTTTTCGTCACCGTTCTTTTTTGGTTGCTGAATACGACTAGCCCGCACCGACTGCGCACTTGACTGTCTCGTTGTTCGTCTGCTCGCGTTTCTCGATCCTCTCTCGAACCCATCCTACCACGCAGCTTTTGCCCTTCGTGCTGTAAAGCTTGCTTGCAGATTATCGTTTACGCGACTGTTCTGAAATGTCAACGGTTGCGTCACCAATCAGGGCCTGCTGTCTTTCTTACTAATTAGTTATAACTACGCCGAATTTTTCTTATAGGCTCCGTGCGACTATTATAATTTACATAATTAATAATACAAACTTAATACCAGGATTGCAAACCCAAAGAAAAATGTCGTAGTTTCGTTTCACGGTTCGAACCCATGTGTTACCTGAGGGTTTGGTGCACGAACCTGGTTTTTCACATTTATAAACGCAGCTTTTGGTTCGAACGTGGGTTCGGCACACTTATTTTATAGTTTATAATTTAAAAAACGAAACCAGCAAGTTGCAAGTTGGTCGCGCCAGTGGTCTAACGAAGAATACATTAGATGCATATGTATGTATCAATAAAAAAAATAGTTTGAGCCAAACCACTTTTTAATAAGTATACTTTGGTTGTGGCTCAGATTCGGCTGTCTGTTTTCAAACTGGTTCGGTTCAGGGTTTGGTTCAAAATTTAAAAATAATGTTATTTATTTATTGTGGCGCGGCCAACTCAGCGTCACTTTTGACATTTGACGACGTGTTGGGCGGTAGTTTTCCGCGGAGTTTCACCCACGCAGTCATCTCGTTGTCTTCGCCATATCCCTCCCCGACTGCTTGGCCAATGGGTGTTGGTTGCGATAGAGACCCGCAGTAGTCAGTGGTTCGGCTGACCGGTGTAAATACCCATCGGAATAGCGGTCTTTCTCTTTCGTCATCCGATGCTGCTTCGAAGGCCAAATAACCGAAAATAGCCCGGATTCCTCTCCGGGACCGACGTCCGTTCCGTGTAAGCACGGGTTCGGTCGCCGGGCGTGATGTCCGTCGGGCATTCGCGTGCGCCAGATCGCTCTCTTGAGCCATCCAATCTTCCATGGTTACCTGTGAAGAGTGTGTGTTCGTTACATTCAAGGTTTAAGTTGCGCTATGTTCGCGATTCGCCTCTTTCGGCTGCCTTCTTGTGCTAAACGCACGATATTAGGAAAGATGAAGTGCACTATTTGGTAGGGACCCTCGTACTCGGGGCTAGCTACGCGGCGAGCCTGTGGGATGCCTTTGCTGGGAGGCGTGGTACCTTGCCCTGCATCAGGAATGCCGGGGAATACCCGGTTGAGTTTGCGACACATCAGTTGATGGCGCTCAATATTTCGGGCAGAAGCTCATTTCCAAATTTTGTGGTCTTCTGAGTTATGCGATTATTGTTTTTACTATCCGGTTGATTCGTTCAGTCGGAGTCTCCCGGGGAGAGTATGGGGCAGTGTGTTAGGCCTTCATTCCTAATGATTTCAAATAGGCCCAGAACGCCCGCCTTTGCACTGGACCCCGTTGTCACATACGAACCTGCGCGGTACGCCGAACCTACTTAAAATTCTTTCTCTAAGTGACTTTTGCAAATGAGCCGTGTTTGGAGCGGGGCAAAGGGCCTACGAAATCCGCGCAGTGTATTGCCAATGGTTCCGCCACCTGTCTCGTGAACATCCGACCGGCCGGCTTAAATTATTCCACCTTGAACCGTTAGCACCTCTCACAAGACGACGTATTTAACGGCATCCTGAACATGCCTGGTCAGTGGTATCGCTGGGCGATTATGGATCTCGTCCTCTAATCTTTAAAAATACGGTGGGGGTTGGACGAATTCCAGAAACCGCATCTTGAACTCTTCCCAGGAAGCGTCCGTTAACCGACTGGTTATAGAACATCGGGCGGCTGTGACCACTAACACTTCGTTTATCGTGTGGGGTAACCTGTCCAAATCTACGTCGTACGTAATGGCACGCTCCTCAATTATTTCGACAAAGGATAGTGGGTTGGAGACCCCGTCCTGACCTGCTCTAAGATTATGGGATGGCTCCTCCCTTCTAGTTTTGATCGTGGAACACATCCGGCCCCTGCCGGCGGGTTTGACATACATAGCCTCCATAGCCTGGCCAAGTCCAGGCGCGTCCACACCTTCGCTGCATGTATACCCTTGGCGATGAAGGTGGCTACCAGGTTTCGTGCATTCGCCCTTCCTTGCCTCGACCAAATTCGCTGGTAATCGCCTCCAACTCCTCCTTGCGACGCAAGTGTACTCATCGCGAGCCCACCCCAGGGTTTTTTGCCCGCACCAGTGTCCGTCTTGTGTAAAGGTTTTGTGCAAATGTATGTAACAAGCAGCAGGAGTCGAGTGAAGAACTCCGACCCCATAAAGTGTATATATTCTTGATCACCATCACTAACCGAGTTGATCTAGGCTTGTTCTGTCTGTCCGTCTCTCCGTCCGTCTGTTGAACGCGCCGATTTCGGAGACCACAGAAGCTAGAAAGTTGAGCTTGGACTTTTTAAGTTCGTGTATACCATACGCAGATCAAGTTCATTTGAAATCCTCGATAACTCATCTTGTTTTCTTATACTAAATAATAAATAGCAGTTTTTAACTCGGTTTTTTTAGCATATCTTAGAAACCATAAGAGCTAGATCCACCAAATTTGAATTCAGGTAAGGAATATTTCGGATTTTGGATACCTCCCCATTTTTGCAAAAATGTAGAAAAAAAACGCAATTCAAATACTACAGACTTGGGCTTTGGTTTGTACATAGATTGCAATGCTGCTGTTAAGCACCGAAAGTTTCATGACGATTATACTCTTAGTTTAGAAATTATACACGAATTTATTTTCCATAGTGGGGGCCAAGCGCAGTAGCTGTGCACAGCGCACAGCCTGCGTTTACATGTGTGTGTGTGTGTGTATGTGTGATTCTGTGTATGTATGTATGAATGCAAGAGGACAGATATGTATGGAAACACAGGGTCCAGGGTATACCCCAATCGGGTGTTCCGACTTAAGTATTCTCCCTTGTTTTTTTTTATTTTGTCGTCGGTTCCGAGTCTACGTTCGGCTTTTTGGTTCGGTGTTTGTTCCTTCACCTTTACTCTTTTACTCTTTTAGCTTAAATGTTCACTTCGCAGTTTTTATTTCAATTTTATTTTACTCAAATATTCACTTGTAAAAAAATCTTTTTTTTTCCAGGCTTTAATTATATATACATATTTTCTTCTTCTTCTTCTTTTTTTTTTGAACGCCTCTGTCACTCGAAAAATGGCCTCTTTAAGCTTTTGTTTCATTTTACAAAAGAAAATTGATTTTTCTCACTGTTACTTTACATTTAAATTTTAATCTTCTTTTAAATAAAGTATATATTTCTTCCCATTGTTATTTTCGCTGCAAATTTTATGTTAATAAAAATACATTTTTTTCACACTTAATTCCCCTTTAAATTTATTTTTAAAAAAATATTTTTTTCTTTTTTTCTTACTGTCATCCCCCTTTAATTTTATGTTAGTCATATATGTTAAAAGGTTGGCGCAGGTTAACAGCTGTGACTGTTAACAGCAGCGGCGCTTTACAGAGAAGAGAGTTGAAGAGTAGCAGAGAAGGAGCAATGTCGTATGTGAGATCAGCGGTCGCAACGTGAAATTCGGGGGTAATAGCGGGATCTACTTCTAATAATAATAATAATAATCCTGTAAACTTAATCATCATAATATCTTAATTCTTAATAAAGTGAATTGCTTAACGAGCAATTCACATTTGGGGGCTCATCCAGACAAGAAGTGATCCAGACAGATTCGGAGCAATTTCACCACGGAGGAAACTCGGCGGATTTGTGATTTTTGGGTATATAGACAGAATCGAAGAACAAATCGTCAGGAAAATTTCATTAGAAATGAAATTCGGTGCAATCGCAAAAAAAAAATAACAAAATAAAAATAATAAAAAAAAACAGCAGGCAACGGCAATGGCAACAATAAAATAGAAGAAAATGCCTTTATGTTTCAACAGCTCATTCAACTATTAACTCTCAATGTTCATGCAGACAAGTTTGATAAGTAGGATTCAAATTGGTGGTGGAGAATTTCTCAAATATACCGGATTTTGATGGCGAAAATATACCAGTGGAGCAATGGTTCAATAGTTTTGAAATGAACGCCAATGCATATGGCTTAAATGAGAAACGTGCACAAATAACACGCATAGCGAAGCTGTTCTTAGACGCTATACCCGTTTACGAATATGACGAAATGCTGTAAAGTAGTATCTAGGCCGGGGTACAATTCTCAGTCTAACCAGGTCCAGCTTCACAAGAAATTTGTATAGTTGCCGAGGCACTAAGCCGAAACAGGCATGGTAGTATAAAAAGTTGAGAGGTGCTCGTGTTAATTTGAGTCACGACTATTACATTCTGGTCTTCGGGTTCGCTCGTGTGAGTACCACGAAGGTGCATCCGACGTTACATGTAGCGTCGGGTTGGGATACCGCGATGCACTTGCTACTGAACAACTATCGAGCTCGGAGCCACGATTAATACGAGCAACGGAAACTACAGAGCCGAGGCGACTTGCCACCGACGTTTACGAATACTACTATTACTAAGTTCGTGCCTTCGGATTTTACCCACGAACTACCGCTCGGATCGCTAATGCGATCAATATAGGCAGGGAATTTTCAAAGCCAAGGCGAAGCGCCGCCGGCGTCTACAAATATTAATGGTTGTTAAGGACAAACTATATACAAGTATTAATTCAACTATTATTAAAATGAAAGATAAGGCAATTTATTCGATTTTTATTCCGTTTATTTATCGTACGGTGTTCTAGCCTTCACTTAATAGACCCTGCTGCACTGCTTCACATCCCCTGTACTTACAAAATTGTGTGTTCTTACACTCTGAGCCGTTCGTGCTCTTTATTTCGCCTACTTCTTCTATAACGTAACTCTTCGTCGCACCGCTGCGCACTCACACTATTATCTAGTTTTCTCACAACGCTGCGTCTACGTACGCTGACGTTCGGTGCTAACTTTTTAATGTTCACGCTGGGCTCCCGAGTTTCGGCCGCACTTCGACTTCTTTTCCACTCGCATACTTCTGCACTCTGTCGCGTCTCGCTCTTAATCTTTTGCTCGCGCTACGAACGTCTGCGCTCTTTGTCGTCTCGATCGTACGTCTCGAGCCTAGTTTTCGGCTCCGCCCTTCGAAGCGTACGAGCCCTTTTCACCACGCAGCTTTTGCTTTCGTGGTGTAAGGCTCGCTCATATATTCGTTCTCTATTGTTGGGGTGGCGTTGCTACTCTCAACGGTTGAGCCACCGTTCCGATCCCCTGACCTCTGTCCTAAGCAACTCTGAATGTTATTGCGCGCTCCTTGCGACTTATTTTAATTATTGAAGTTCAGCTTAAGCATAATACTTTATAGTAACAGATAAGTTCATGATTTCATACTCTTAACTACTTCTACTCTTAGCTCTATTCCTATTTAATGTGGCAATGCTAGACCCGTGTCACTGTCCACCCTTTCTTCATGAAGGGACAACACTCACAGTGCCATCCCGGTGCCTTATGGTTCCTACACCTGCAGCTTACACTTGGCCTTACTACTGACATTATGTCAGTGCTAATTAGAACATATTTACAAGAGTTACGGTTAGTTTAAAGAAGTTGGAGGCAAAACTGCAACGCAGGGTTGCGCTATTACCCCACCTGGGTCTTCATCCTGGGTTTCATCTTCTCCATGGTCGTCATCTGTGGGGGTCTCAATTACTGTGCACGATGTCGAACACCTCCTTTAGTTGATTCGCCTTCCTCCGAATAGTTGCCGACCAAGGTGTGACCTCGTCGTAGAAGGCTGCCGGCAGACGTGGTTCCCTCCCATACATTAGGAATGCTGGCAAGTATCCAATAGAATCGGCCACACTGGAATTAATCGTGAGGTAGGAGCTCGTCCCACGAACTTTGTTGGGCCTTTATAAAATGCGCTACCATAATATTAACTGTCCGGTTGGTCCGCTCGGTCGGGTTCCGCACATCCACCATTCGCCTGTCTTCTAGTAATAGTATCGCTGCTTCACCGGCTTATCGTTTCGCATGACTATACGGTGCTCAGTCACATGAGACCCTGCAACTCCTCGAATAATGCCAATTCCGATTCTAAGAATTCCCGTAATTCGGGTTCCATATCCACCGGCCAGATGTTTTCTTTATCCGTCAATTCCTTCCCCGTAGCGTTGGTAATGGCATCGGCCACACTGACCACCGCTTCGTCGGCGCTCACGTTGTCCGATATAAAATCAGGAGTCTTCGCCAGCTCGCCGACGCCTGCCTTGTGTTCCGGCTCCGGTCCCGATAATCCTCCTTGACTGCTGGCGTGCGCTTGGATCTCTTCGTTCTTTGGGCTCGGGCTATCGGTAAAAGGCTCCTTGACGTATGCCAACTCGCACCCGTCCACTTTTAACCCCGGCCCCACTCCCGACACCGCCCCTCGAACGCTTGTCTGCCCCTCAAGCCGCCCCGTCTTTAACCGCGGGATGCCAATGAAGGACTCCGCGACGGTCGCAGGTGGCGACCAATTCGTTGCCTCCGCAGCACAATGTTGTACCTATTACACATAGAAAGCCCATCCCCAATATGACCTGGTCTAACATTGTCAACGTCGGCACGCTGACACTGTTCCCTGCCACCTCCAGACGAAAGCCGTCACAGTCACTCTCTTGTTTCGCCTTCGGCAGCTACCACAGCAGCGCAACTCTCGCTAATAAAACTGATGGTAGCGCCCGTGTCGATTGTTGCTGACACCGCATACTTCCCTATCTGGACAGCAGCAACAATTTGACCCTCTCTACTCTTAAAGCATTTACTGGTGGGGTATTTGGGTACTCGGCGCTTACCTGATCCCGACCTGGGTAGCGCCGTCGAGTTTCCGTGCTGTGATCTCAGGCAATACTCTACTATATACCCCTTTCGCCCCGCACTGCTTACCTATAAAATATCGCTTTTGGGTTAGAAAATTCCCGTGCGAAATGGTTCTCTTGTCCACAGTGGTGGGAAGCCCAACGCACGTTAAACTGGGATCCGACCTCCCGTCCTATCATGCGATTCGTTGCTTCGGTCCGACCCGCCGATGAGTTAAAGTTCGCGGCCCTGTTTGCGATCGGCGGCATAGACGGAGGAACTGCACTGAATGGATTCTGACCTACCGTCGAACCTCGTACGGAGTTGCACTACTGGATCCCGGCAACTTCAGAGCGGCGCGACACTTTGACGCTTCATACCCTCATACTCCACAGCTATTTGCGTCAGCTGGGTCGAGGATATAAAATCGTGCCTACGAACATAAAGCCTATATTCAGGAGCGAAATTCTCGTATACCCTGTTTAATTTCTTAGGCGAGTCATAGCCCGCATGGTGCATCAGCGATCTCAAGTCGATCAGGAAATCCTTGAAACTTTCACCTTCCCGCTGGCGTCTATTCCGAATCTCGTCCTTTAGCCTCTCGAAGTAGCGTGGAGGCAGGAAGAATTCCAGAAATCCGACCTCGAACTCGTCCCATGACACATCGCGTAACCGGCTCGTTACGAACCATTGCGCGGATTTGTCTGTCAACACACCACTCATTGTCCGAGGCAGTCGATCCAGGTCGATGTCGTAGGTAATTGCGCGCTCCTCGATCATTTCCAGAAACGCAAGGGAGTCGGCCGTTCCGTCAAACCGTACTCCCCATTTGCGGACCTGTTCCGGGATAATCGGATGGCCTCTCGCCTCCACGTGTGGTCGTGAACAGGCATGGTGACCTTGCCGGGCGGGACTCCCCACCAAGCTGTCGCTCTCCCTCGGTGTCGTACATCCTTTCAGACCGTTGTCGTCTATCCGGATCTGTTCTCACTGGAACGGTCAACCTCGGTCAACTTCCGGCGGCTGAAAAGCACTAGGTTGAGTACTAGTCTTCCAACTCGTTGCCTCTGAGTCTGACTCAGACGTGGTGCGCCTCTCGGGCTCCGAAGTCTCGATCGTTCCCCGCGATTCGGTGGTCCTCGCCTATTGGCCCTTCAGTTCTGCCAACTGGGTCCGCGTTTGCGTCGGGTGCAGTCCCCTGGACACAAAGTTGGCGATCCGCTTGCACAGCTCTTCCACGCGCCACTCCTTGCTCAAATCGAACTCAAGGGCTATCGCCTCCAGTTCTTCTCTGCGTCGCAGGTGCAACCCTCCCCGGGATTCTTGCAGTCACCCGTGTCCATGGTAACTCTATTACCTGCGGTGCGGATTCACCCTTTGTTGGCGTTGCTTTTTCTTCGAGGTTTTTCCGCTCTGCTCACGGCAAATTCACGCATTTATTATTGTCGTTGTACTCCTTTGCCGGTTAGTACACCTTGCTTTCTTTTTTTTTGTTTGTTGCAGACGAATTTTCACGAACTCCCGAAATTTTACCAAAGAAATGTTGTTCTGGCTTTTCACGCTGTCCTTTTCACTTGTTCACTTGGCTTTCGCGTTACAATGCATTGTTTGTTGGAGGAAGAGTTTCATCGTGAATATATGTGCAGCGTTGATGTGCATAAAGAGTTAGCTAATCGTGCTAAGATAAAAGAGGAAGTTTCCATGAATATATGTTGCATCGCGAGGAGTTATTCTCACTGAGTCAGTTAAACGTTATATTATACGTGACCTGAACGTAGGGGCAGATTTCAGATATAATTTATAACAATGTATGTCGTATAAAGAGCTGAAAAATATATACACAATATATGAAAGCGTGATTGAAACGGAGTTATCAGTTAATGAGGAGAAAAAAGGCTTTCAAAAGATAAAAGAAACGAAGGACAACGAAGGACAGTGCAACGAAGATGGGCACTTAGCTAAGGACTGTAGAAAGCACACTGTGGGCGCAATATACAATGCGAAGCGGCTGAAGGCAATATCTCACATCCTTTGGGAAAGTATACCGCACATGTGGGTATCGATGACAGGTAGGGCAGAAATTCATCGTTGTGGCCGATCGGGCTATAGAATGCGACGCATTACTTGGATATGACTTTGTAAGCAAATTCAAACTTACATTGACGGACGCCGGATTTGAGTTTTCTCCCCTGAGGGGCGAGAGAACTCACTGCACAAATCAGATAAGTATTTACAACATTGTCGATACAAATAATAATGCCAATATCCCTTCGCAGTGCAAGAATATGGTGCGGGATATAATTCAGAATTTCAAGTCAGTGGAAAAAGTTACGAAGTGCCCGATCAAGCTCAATTTTGTGCCGGACATTGAGCACGTCTGGAGTACTACTGAAGTGTTAATAGGTCAATCTTTGCAAGTATCTCAAAGCTGTCCGCCGAACAATCGACAAAATGGTTCAAATTTGTTGCGATAGTACAAAAATCCATTAGCTGTGCTGTACACACATCTACGAAAAGGACACCGTGCGAATTAATGTTTGGAGTTAAGATGAACAACGTGGTGGAAGACCGCATCAAAGATATACTCGACCTGGAAATATTAGATAATTTTGACAAAGAAAGGCAGTAAATGAGGGAAGACACCAAAGCAGAAATCATTAAATCACAAGATGTCTACAAGAAGCACTATGGCAGAAAACGGAAAAGAGAAATGACTACAAAGTGGGCGACTTGGTTGCAGTCCGACGCACGCAATTCATAGCAGGAAGAAGGATGGCTAGTGAATACCTGGGTCCGTACGAAATAACCAAAGTGAAGTGCAATGGGCGTTACGATGTCAGAAGGGCAGTAGATGTAGAAGAACCGATCAACACCGCTACCAGCTGTGACAATATGAAGCTATGGTATACAGTGGACAACGAGGAGCCATGGTCATCGGGGACCGATGAAGAATCAGAATGGCAGAATGTAAAAAGGTTGGCAGCGCTAAGTAGTGTTTAGCAGCAGCCGAACACATGTTAACAGCTGTGGCTGTTAACAGCAGCGGCGCTTTACAGAGAAGAGAGTTGAAGAGTAGCAGAGAAGGAGGGAAGTCGTGTGTGAGATCAGCGGTCGCAACGTGAAGTTCGAGAGTAGTAGAGTAATCTACTTCTAACAATAATGATAATAATCCTGTAACATAATCATCATAATAGCTTAATAAATTGTTTATGTTTACTTTATATATATATATATATACTCTTTCCTCACTGTCGTTTCGACGCTTTTTCGTTCTTAAGCGTTCCACTGTGCAGCATTCATGCCGTCCACACACACTTTACCGTTTCTTTTTTTCGTCTGTCTTTTCATGCACACCCTGAGACTACGGGAGTAGTATTCGGCTAAAGGATTTTTAAAAATGTGGAAAGCTGTGGACGAATTCAATAGGAAAATTATGGTTAAAATGACGAATATGGGAGGTAATGGTGAAATGATAAGATTCAAAACAGATTCATTTAAATTGCCGCACCGCTTGCTTCTTTATTCCTTCAATGAGTTTTTTTTACCAACCTAACCTTGTTTCTTAATACCAATCTCCTAATACTTGCCTCTGTTTGGGTCCAAGTGCCGTTTTCCTCGTCGAGATAAAAATGCAGCTGCGTTGGCGATTCCGTTATTGCCCGGACACTTGCGGTTTCTTTCCTCGCGCGCGGTTTTCGTCACCGTTCTTTTTTGGCTGCTGAACACGACTAGCACGCACCGACTTCGCACTTGACTGCCTCTCTGTTCTTCTGCTCGCGTTTCTCGATCCTCTCTCGAACCCATCCTACCACGCAGCTTTCGCCCTTCGTGCTGTAAAGCTTGCTTGCAGATTATCGTTTACGCGACTGTTCTGAAATGTCAACGGTAGCGTTACCGTTTAGGGTCCTCAGCTGTCATCCTAACTAATTAATTTTAACTAGGCCAAATTGTTCTTCTGCTCTCCGTGCGACTCTTATAATACACATAATTAATAATACAAACTTAATATTACAAATGACAAATAATAATTATTCAGCAGCGACACGTACAATATTTCCGGGCGTAAATTGGATTTGAAGGTATTCAACATTGCGATTTCTGACATTGGAACTGACATCTGATCAGCGATGGCCGCCATGATTTGATGGCATCCATCAAAGTTTTCGCTTGTCTTTTGTTTGCGCTGATACATGGCAAAAAGTATGTCATGATCCGTCCTATTGCCCTTTAATTGTGACTTTAATGCCTCGCGTAACTGTAACCAGTGTATCGTTGTGGTACGTTTGAGCTTTAGCTTTGAGTTTTAGCGTCAGAACCACTCGGCGGCGCTCCCCTCAAAAAGATTGCTGTGTGTCGTGCAAATAATTCCCTGTTTCTGTCCAAAGTCTGTTTCGCTAATGACTCCACACTATAGGTGAAATAATCTACTGGTATTGAAGACCGCCCAGTGTACTTAAACTTCCATTTATTAATGATTTGGATGATCCTATCGGGTCTTGCATTATTCAGGTTGCTGCTCAGAGAAGCTAAGTTTGATGGAGTCGGTATTGCAGAAGCATTATTGCGAAAATTTTGGGCTCGTTTTGGTACGCTATTTAATTAGTTACATTTGGAACGGGAATATTACTGGGAGCTTGAACCTGAGTATTCAGTTGGAGGATTCTGGGATTCCAAGGGAAAAGCACTGACATTGTCCATAAAACTATACCTCCACCAGGAGAATCACAGATTTCATGCAGCACACGGAGGAGAGGCACTATGCAGATTGTGTATCTGGCTATGCGGCCAAGCTTAAACAAACACCGGGATATCAAGCACAGCATTGTTGTCTATATCGTTCGTAAGGATGGACTTCTGTGCCATTTCGAAGCAACCAGTATTACACGCCAACCAATTAAAAACGTTAACAAAAGGGAAAGGAAAACTATCTTCTGTCCAACTTCAGCCTAAGCCAATCTGCAATTAGCAATGGCTCATGATGTTGATGACTAAAGGGTATAAGCTGGGTCAGGGCCGTCGGGTCCCACGTTGGGCGCCAATAAAATTATTTTTGTAACATGTAAAAAAAATAATTTTCACCAGCTTAACGAATATAAAAAGGTATAATTTTGATAAAAGAAAACTGGCAAATGTAAAGTTGCATATACAAATATAAATTACAAATTTAAACATGGTTCAAGCTACTCAAAAACGCACTCATACTTAAGCCGTCGATCGTTGGGCCCAAGATGAGATGGACCTTTTAAGCTTGGATTTCGTCTCAGTTAAAAGATAGAACCCAAATAGTTTTACTTAGATGCACAACCTCCAAACAAATTCATGAACTGCGTCTATGCCACAATCGCTTGCATCGCAATGAACAAAAGCTTATTCGTGAGATTCGGGTTCTGAAGTACTGGGGCCGATGTCAAACTCTTTTTAGTCTACAGCTTGCTGCGCTGCTTGAATCCACATAAATTTCTTTTTTGTTGACAACTGCTCAGTAATGGGAAATGTCAGATCCGAAAAGTTGGCTATGAATCTGCGATACCACCCAGCGAGGCCCAAATGCCCGCGTGCTTGTTTTAATGTCTTACGCGGAAGCCATGCCATCTTAGATTTGACTTTTTGCGGATCGGTTTCAATACCACAGTTGCCAATGACAAAACCTAAATATCCGATGCGTGTTGCATAGCCCAAACGGTATAGAGTGTACATTTTTTTTAAATTTTAATTTATATATTTAATAGGTTGATAAATCGAGTGTCAACGTAAGTAAAATGTATAAAACACAAAGAAATGTAGATGTACATTTATATAAATATACAAATTAAAAGCTAAAAGCCTGAAAGAATTATAAATAATTTTCATAAAATCACTGACACGATGGGTGTATTTTATTTGCCAGTCTCGCTAGTCACCCCTAATCACAGCTAATTGTTGTAGCAACGTTGGAAAACCTCACTAACCCGGTGGGGGAGAGACTTAGCCCGTCCGGCAAGCTATGCCCCTGCTCAGAGGTGGTCAGTGAATTCCCAAAGATATCTTGAAAGTAATGAATTTATTAGGGGAAGAGAGCTGAGAGCAGAACGCGTGGTAAAGTCTATTGTAGCGTAGGCATAAGACACGACAAGAATTATGCAAAGCGTAGTCTGTCGTGCATGTAGGATGGAATAGGGGTAA